>MCGO01000290.1:0-39052 GCA_002104985.1 Rhizoclosmatium globosum
CATGTCTGGTTTGCGCAGTGGATGGCTGGCTTTGGGTGGTTCGGCGTGCGTGTTGGAGTTGGTGTTGGACGGGTTCGTTCGAGGGCTCTTGTTCTCATTGCGACCCTTTGATGCCTTTCTTTTAGCACCCGCCAGAGCACAATAGTCACGTTTAAAACACTCACAAACAACGATGATCGCATGCTCGAGTTCGGCCCTGTAACTTGGGAAACCGGTTTCTTCAGGGCAAAGAGGCTTCAGGAAGTAGTACAGCTCAGCAAGTTGCGGCTTTCGAAGCATCTTCAGTCGCATTCTTGACTCCATAATGCTCGTCACATTCGCTTCGGTGAGTCCCATGGACAATGCAGCGTCTGAGTTTGCTGTCGGGTGAGAAGTATTGGATTCATTTGGGGATGAAAAACAAGTAAATAACAAGCAGAAAATGTTGATTAACAACCATAAATAGCAGACTAAAAATTTCTTACGCGAAATTAGTATCCCCTTGCATTTCATTTCTCTTTGCTAATTTCGACAGCACCAGTTGCTTGAAACTGGCTCAGCTCTTCGATTGACACTCGAAACGCCTGCAAACTGCTTTATAACGCGTTCTGCGACAAAGATTTTAAGTGGTATGATTGCGTCAGTCTGCTATAGTCTACGTTCTAATAATATTAAAAAGTATTATCATGTAACATCATTCTCCACCACAACGGACTGGTAGCTCAGTGGTAGCGTAGGACTGCAAATCCCGAGGCCGCGGGCTCAACCCCCCGTCTTTAGATGGAGGGCAAGAAGGAGGAAGGGAAGTTGAAGATGTGGGATTTGACGGACAACACCGTCTATTTTCTGTGATTGTCAAATCGTGAAAGAAGCAAGGTTCACACAGGAAAGTCTCGATCGTGCGGTGCTACGCTGCCTTTATGACAAACAGGACCACGTTACGGAAAATTGGCGGTGTGGCACTGTTAGTCAAAAAACCCTCCAACTCCCCTACTCCTTCTTCTCCCGCCCTCCGTCAAAAGGACCGGGCGGGGGTTGAGCCCGCGGCCTCGGGATTTGCAGTCCTACGCTCTACCACTGAGCTACCAGTCCTTGGTTAAATGTTGTGATTAAGTGTTATTGAATCGGTTTAATTGCAAATGTCCTGATCAACAAGGAGCTATGCATCCAGTACGCGATCCAAATTCTGTGCAAGATGTGTTTATTGCATGGTTGTTTTAACTCAGCTTGTTTGTTTTTACGTTCTGATAGTTAAAAACAAAAGGTTGAATCCATGCTAAAGGATTTGTTGTTGCAATCATAAAGAAACGAGATGATCGAGTCTTCTTCCAAGTGAATCAATCGAGTATAACGCTTTCACACACATCAACCCGACATTCTTTAGATTTTGTGAATGGGATTCTTTGAATTGACGTCAAGCTTCAAAGTTTGCAAAACCAGTCATTCCTTCATCCATCCAATCATTCTTTGATTTATGTAAGTAAAATCATTTGCATCCGATCTATGCTAAGTGTGCGTTTTGTGTGTCATTTGTTACAACAGCTTCGTCTTACGTCTCTGTTCACATTGTGGAAATCTTCAAAGCGTTTCTTACGATTCCTTTTCTCGCATTTCTTCTGGGAAACGTTACCAAAAATACCTTCTTAGAATTCAAACAATCATTCAAAATTCGCGATATTGGGATGCACTTTCAGAGTCTTTTGATGATATAGGGCTACTGACAAGATTGCTCAACATCAAAGTGGTCTTTTGAGCCACAAGTTGGGTTGATGTTTGAGCCACAAGTTTGGCTTTGAGACAAGGAATCTTTCGGGTTTCGGCATAAGACACTTCAACTTTCGGAGATAGAGATGAATTTAACCGATTTTATTTTAGCAGTTGGCTCTCATAAGCTCAACTCTGACCAAGTGAAATTATGCCGCCAATTCGCAATCATTCCAACAATCCTGCAGGATGCTTGGCCAGTCATTAACATTGAATGACTTGCAGCAAATTGCCAAGCTTACTGGAAGGACAGTAGCAGATGTTCGTTGGTATTTGAGCGGACCAGTGAGCATTCCCAAGTTCGGATAGACGATTTGCAAGCCGTCTGCAGCTACTTTCGAGAGCACTTCGCGGACCAATTAAATTCTATATCAGCGGCAAAGGGAAAGCGACTATCCAAAGGACAATGGGTATGCTTACTACGAGCCATGTTGTTTGGATGCCTGTATCGATATCCCGGAGGTATGGATCACGAAGCCAGTGTTGAAACGCACGCAGCAGTAGGGGAAGCATGTCGCCACATTGATACTCTATAGTACCTGTTCAGTGTTATAATAAGGAACAAACAAATACCGAATAACAAATCATTTCACTCCAATGAGTCGGTGTGCAGCATCGCAACTAACCTCGTCTGATCTGAGCCATCTGTCGCTGCGCCTTGGCCGGTCCTTCAACGACGTGCGGCACTTTCTGTCGCCGCAGCGGCTGTACCAGTTGCGTATTTCAGATCTTCGAACAATCAAGGCGGTGCTCGAGAACAAGATCGGAGCTGACGACCGCGACTCGTTCAGCATGCCACGTGCGCATCTGTCGTCATCGGCGGCGAAGTCCGTTGTTGTGTGTTATGTTCAGGCGATGTTGTATGGGCCGCTGTACAAGTAGGTGTTTGTTGGTTGTTGGGAGTACTCATTCAAACTATCATTCAAACTATCATTCAATCAAAGATATCCATCCGGGCCTGTCCATCCCGCAGGTCCAAGTGCAACGGCTGCGGTCCAGGCCGCCACCCGTCACATCAGTCTGCTCACTCCAACACCCAACCACCGCCCGTCGCTGCAAAGACTCCCATGGGCCCTTGTCCATCTTGTTTTAAACACTTAAAACTATCTCAGAAGTGTGCATCATGTCCCACTAGAGCCTGCTCGGCTCAGTGCATCATTTCTCATGCCAGGAACGCCCACCCACCTCCAGCACCTCCCATATCTGCTCCTGAAGTTTCAGACACGCTCCTTCCTCCTTTCATAGCATCAATCAATAACGCACATGCTTCAACAACGGCGTTTTTAGCACTCCTCAAAACTTCAACAACTCCTCAAGCTTCCATCAACAATACGATCCCGCCACCTCATCATATCGCTTTCGATTTGTCATTAGAAACAATGTATATGCTTATGGAAAAGGCTGGAAACACGTTTGGGATGCGCAATGGGGTCAGTATGGTTTGGTACTTTCATCCAACTGGAGGATCACTGCCCTACGCTACATGCCGTCTTTTAATTGAAGGAGTCACCACTCCCGGATACCCCATTCCACTAATTCAGTCACTGTCACCTGTAAGCCAGATTCTTGGTCGACACAACCCAACACATCTTAACCATGACAACTTCTTAAACAAAGGGACTCACGAAAATCGATGTAACGCCATCGTTGAAACCATTGCTTCCTGCTCTGTTTCGAGAATATGAAGCACGAAAATGTCCGAAAGTTACTCTCTCAATCACATTCAATTCAACTGTCCACCTCACGTCAATACAAACAATGTTGCTGTTCAGCGGCGACTATTACCCTCCGAGTCTGTCGGGAAAATGTATATCGCGTTGATTGAGAATCGGCGAGGGAAACCTCTTGAAGACGATGAATTATTCGGAAAGGCTGAAACGAACTCGAGCATTCCAGAGCCATCAAATAATATCGATACAGAATCGAAAAATGTTGCTGAGTCGAATGTTCATGTGTCGGCCAAAGATACCATTGACAAAATATCACAAACCACTGATGAATCGAATATGCAAGCGAGTTCAGAAGCACACGACAACAAAATCAGTTCAGAATCATCAAATAATACCTCAAATGTTCAAGAATCAGCTAACAATACCGCCAATACATTGCCTTCACTGCCACTTCCTTCTCTAACCCTTTCTTCTCAATCCCTACCGCCACAAACTCTTCCATCTCTCCCACTGCCGTCACAAGAAAAACCTGCCCCGTCTCTTCCGACTTTAAGTCCTCCTTCACCACCACTTCCACCTCCACCACCCCTTCCTCAATGTCATCGACATTATCCACACCAAATCTTCAAAAACAAAACCTTCCCTCATCAGATTCACCTCCCCTCAAAGGACTCTCCACAGCCCCCAAAACCCCATACAACCTCCTCACCCTCCAAACCCTCCTCCTCTCCCTCCCAGACCCAACAACCAAACCACCCACACACCCACTCCCCACACAAACAGACGACCTAACAATCCTCGACTCAACCGTCCCCTTCACATGCCCACTCTCCCTCGTCCGCATCCAACACCCTACAAAGGGCCCTCACTGCACACACAAACAGACCTTTGACGCACAAGTCTTCCTCGCATTCAACGAGCGCAAAGACCCGAGCACGTGGAAATGCCCTGTTTGTAGTAAAGCGATTGTTGGGGGTGCTACCGGGCTTGTCATTGATGTGTCCATGTGTCGGTTGTTGAGGAAGTATCCGGGTGTGGATCGGTGTATTGTTCATCCCGATGGAAGGGACGAGGCGGTTAGTTGTGGTGAGAGTGTGGGTGGTGGGAGTAAACGGGAGGAGGAGGGGGTTGTTGTTGTGGGAGATGGTGGTGGTGGTAGTAGTGGAAGGAAGGAGAAGGGGAAAAGAGGGGTTGAGGAGGTGATTGTGATTGATAGTGATGATTCGGAGGGTGGGAGTGATGAAGAAGATGCGGAGCCATTGGCAAAGAGGCTGAGAGTTCCTGTTACGGGAGGGCCTTTGGGAACGATTGTTGCTACTCCAAAAGTTGTGTATGAGACGGTGACGAGTGTGGGAGAAGGGGGAAAGATTGTGGAGACTATTGTGATTGATTGATGCCAGTTGTGGTTTTTATACTTGTGTCTGAATCTTAGCCTGCGCATTTATTGAATAGTTCGTTGTTGTAGTCTTATATACTGATGTCTGGCATGTCGTCTAACGCCGAGTAAAGGGCAGTTTTTGCGAACTTCTTTGTCTCCGACTATGGTTGGAGATGCATCGGCTGAAAAATACCGAAATTGGAGATTTGGTAAAAGTTTTGGCCGAGAACCGCTCGAATTCCCGAGAATCGACATGGAGATTGTGTCTGATAGGCGACTTTGATGCCGATGCGTCCCAATTTGGTTAAAAGGAGCGGCTGGTCAAACTTGCTGACACTCAAACACAACTCAATTATACAACACCACAATGCCAGCCCGTCTCACAGCCTGTCAACAATGTCGATCTCATCGCAAACGATGCCGTCCAAGTCCTAATGGATGCGAGCGATGTCTTCGACTTGGAACCCCACATCTATGTGACATGCAACGTGTGAATCAACGAAAACAATGGATTGATCTACGATGTCGACCACATCAAAAACAGAAGCTACAGCGTCACACTCAAAAAGCCCAACAACAGCAAGAACAGCCAACCCAACATTCGCCTCAACAGTTTTCACCATTATGTGCTTTGGATCAAATTATGAATGCGGCGGAGACCTCTATGGCTGATTGGGAGACAAATAGTGGGTGGAACGTTGAGTACCTTCAACAACAATCACATACACTGTCGCAATTACAGCCTGCATCATATAACTCATATACATGGCCGAACAGTTTGAATAGTTATGAATCGTTTGAGTGTCTCTCGAATCCAAGTCCTGCTGGCCAACACTCAATGTCACCAGACACATGTGGATTACCATCTTCCCCAACTTTTCCAGATTACTCTGCATTGAATGCTCCCTTAACTAATCTAACACTATCAAGCTCAGAGCAGGATACAATATTCTCAAACTTTGAAAACACCAATTTGTGTCAACAATGAGGGTCATTTCTGCATACTGTAATAAAAAAACCAATCCATTTAATTTAATTTGTTGAGTGTTGGATTACGAATCACGATATTTACGAATCACTGAACGCTTGTTTGCAAACAAAACAATGACGAAATCGTACGCAGTCAGCCTCGCGGATGTACAGGAAGCTGCAAAGCGGATCTCTGGCCATGCTCACGTCACGCCAGTCATGACGTGTGGAACGTTGGATGACATTGCATCTGCCGGAGCTGCCACTCCACGGAAGCTGTTTTTCAAATGTGAGAACCTGTGAGTGGCGGTCATACCCCTCTTCCGGTCTTAGTACTCAAGTTATCACAGGCAGAAGGTAGGAGCCTTCAAGTTCCGTGGTGCGTACAATGCGATTTCGCAGATCCCGGAGGATCAGCGTTGGAAGGGGGTTGTTACTCAGTCTTCCGGGAACCATGCCCAAGCTGTTGCTCTTACGTGCAAGTTGCTCGGTATCAAGGCTACAATCGTGATGCCACATACTGCCCCGAAGGCAAAAGTGAATGGTGTGATTGGGTGAGTCCTGTTGCACAACTCGTATTATGATGCAAACGCCACTAAATTTATTCTCCAGATACGGCGGAAAAGTAGTCCACTGTGAACCAACGAAAGAATCGCGTGACCAAACCGCTCAAAAGATTGTCGATGAAACTGGAGCAATCTTCATCCACCCATTCGAAAACCCACACGTTATGGCTGGTCAAGGAACGCTTATGCTCGAACTCCTTACTCAAACTCAGTCCCTCGGCACCCAGCTCGACGCTGCCATCGTCCCATGCGGAGGCGGCGGAATGTTAAGCGGAACAGCCGTCGCCGGAAAAGGAATCCAAAAAGACTTGAAAGTATTTGGCGCGGAACCTGAAAACGTGGACGACTGCAAACGCAGCTTCAAGCGTGGAGTGAAACTGTTGCAACACGAAGCAAGTGGAAAGACGATCGCGGATGGATTGATGACTGTGATTGGAGAGCCGAATTGGGATGTGATTCGCGATTACGTAGATGATGTGTTTTCGGTGACTGAGGAGCAGATTGTGGAAGCTATGCGGCTTGTGTGGGAGAGAATGAAGGTTATTATTGAGCCTAGTGCTGCTGTCGGAGTTGCCGTCGCGTTGTTCAATGAGGACTTTAAGAAGCTGGAGGTTGAAAATGTGGGTATCGTGTTTACGGGTGGGAACTTGGATTTGGGGGTTCCGTTGCCATGGGTTTCTCGTTTATGAGAGATTCAGAGGAATCAAATGTAAGATTAATAAATCGGGAATTTGATGGCTTTCTCCATTCCGCTGTTTGTGCAAATGGCGTTCGAAGTTTGAGGGTCTTAACTTTACAATTTCATCGTGCATTAAACCTCATGTTACTCTTATTACGCTTTCACATTGAGCAAAGATAATAGCTTCCCCTGAGAATGCAAAGAAACAGTGTCATCACACCCTCCAATCAGCTTTCCCCCAATGTACACATACGGAACTGTTCGCTGACCCGTCAAATTCGTCAAGTAAGTTTGAATCGCATATCCGTCGCTCCGACTGCTCAATTCAACCACTTGGAAGTCAATCTTTAAGGAAGTGAGGAGGTTCTTTACTCGGATGCAATACGGACAGGAAGCCTTCGAAACAACGACTACATGAGATGACGATAGGGCAGCATCTAATACGTCTTTGGCTTTGTCCAAGTCTGGTATTTGTTCAGCTCAAAGTGGTTCAAACGTTGATAACCTCAACAAACCTTCTTTTGAGGGCGGTCCCTGAAGCAGACTCTGCAGAAGACCCATCGGCGACTTGCCAGTCAAGACACATATAACGAGAAGAGCAAGTGCTGCCTGAAAGATGATTGAGCTGTCCATTTTGAGATTGTTTGATTTGATGTTGAAAATGTCTCAAATTGCAGAGCCTTCCATCGCAGACGTGTTCAGCCTTCTTCAAAGTAGTTTGAAGGAGCTTGCTGATGTTAAACAGTCCCTTGCAAGCCTTCAGGACAGCCACAACATCCTCAACCAGTCTTTCAAAGAACTCAACCAATCCATCAACGGAACTATGGCACGAAATCACCACAAAGTCATTCAAGACATTGAAAAGCTGCGCAATCCGACAAAGAAACACTACACTAAGTTTACGAGCCTGCCCATGGAAGTCGTTTGCAATGTCATGGCTTGGATTCATCCACAAAAAGTTTGGAAGCTCCGCGCCTTGTCCAAATCATTCAAAACACTCTTGAGTTCATCTGGATTCGTTTCTTTGAATGTGGCTCGTTGCGTTCCATCTTTCAATCCCTCAACTTATGATTGTGAAGAATATTCTATTTGGGATGTCGTCTTTTTTGCTGCACCAACGTTGTACCAGTCAGAATACGCTCGGAAAGTTGTGTCAAACTATTCGGCGATTGAATGGAAAGTTCCGTTTCACAGTTGTATCCCAAAAGTATGGCTTCCACATCTTACGAGTCTTACTTGGTTGGATTTGACTGATTGTGCTTTGACTGGAAATATTCCCAACGAAATTGAGTATCTAGTCAATTTGGAATGTCTTGATCTAGAAAAGAACTTATTGACTGGTGAAATTCCTCCGTCAATTGGAAAAGTTAAAAATATGAGGTATCTGCGTCTATGCAATAATGACTTGATGGGTCCTATTCCATCAGAAATTGTGAACTTAAGAAGCCTGGAAGTTTTGAGTTTAACTCTTGCAAGAAACCCATTGGTCCCAACCTACCTTCTTCCAGAACTTGGTTCCCTTTCTCGCCTTCAAAACCTAGACTTGTCATCGTGCCATTTAGTGGGGACAGTCCCAAAAGAGCTTTGCCAGCTAGAAGCGTTAGTACTCCTTCATTTACATGAAAACGAATTGGAGGACCAGTTCCGATGGCATTGAATCTGTTAAACCTGCATACATGTGATCTGGTAGGAAATCCAAAACTTCAGTTTCCCTTTGACGTACCAGAGCACTGGTATACAGATATTGTACACTGATATTTCTGAAATATAGCATTCTATTCTGCTTGCCATATTTCTTTGTTTTAAGTTGATTAAAAATTCACATCAATTTAAAACACGTTTATTCTAACTTCAAAGCATTGTCCATTTCCTGATGCAGACTCACTGTATTTCCACTCAGTTCCAACTGGCTCATCAGTGGATCCAAGATATCTCCGTCATCCCCCTCTTTAGCCGAAAGCATGACTTCTTCTCCTGAATCTGACCCAATACGGCTTTCACTTGTCTTCACAAACAACAGTGTGTTCTCGGGCTTTTCTCTACTCTTTCCCTCTACCTCTCCCACCATTCCACTTTCTTCAATTTCATCAACATCTTCACCTCCATCTTCATCATCATCATCAAATGGATCAAGGTACTCATCAACACCCCCACTTTCCTCAAAGCATACACCAACCCTCTCAAATTCCACTGTCCCCAACTCCGCGATTTCCCGCAAAACACGGTCCCACACAACACACCAACCCTGTTCATCACACTCCCACGGCCGTCGCACAACCTGCATAAACTCCACCGTCTTTCGAACGCCGTCATAATTGTCAACAAAGTATCGCACTGCAAGGTCCGATAAGGATTCATACTGATACGCAAAGTGGAAGAGGAAGCGGGTCACGTTTGTACATGAGATTTGAGACGATATGAGCGACAGCGTGAGTGTGGATAGGTCTAGGATTTGGTACTTGTCAGCACAAATATGCAGGCTTCCTAGTTCCTCCAGTGTGGCTTTTGGGTCAAGTTCTTCAAGGTACTGCAAGGGTTTTAACATTATAGATTGCTTGTTTGTGGAACAACATACCAGGTAATTCAGCATCCCCTGAAAAGTCTTGTGTGGAAAATCTGTGACGAGTACAACAGTTGGGGCATTGGACGACACAAATCCTTCCGCCCATGCGCCTGAAAACATGGCTTGGAAGAATTCCGAGAGTGACGCGAGAATGCATTTTTGGCCGTATATGATTTTCCCTTCAACGTGGAAGTGGACGTCTGATACGGATGGAGTGAATAAAAGTGTTCGGAACGCCATTGATCGCTTTGGTGTGAGAGAGGGAACGGGGGGTATTGTCGAATGGGATGGGGTGCTGCGAGATGTGGAGGGTTCGGATGATGATGTTGAAGCAGTTCTAGAGAGTTGAGCGGTGTTGGACGTTGGAGGTAGAATTGGTGATGCTTCGCTTATCAAGGGAGAAGGCTCATTCGCCGTCAAAGTCCGTGAGTTACATGTTTGCAGTCTACGGAGAATTGCCAGGAAACGTTTACTGCTCAGACAACGAGCTTCCTTTGTGATTTTCCTGTTTACACAATCTGAAATCAGGTCCTTGAAATCTCCCGAGGTATAAATAGCTTGAAAGCATTTACATGCGACAAACACAAGTATTTCCTGAACAACATCGCTAGTGCTACCCAATGTTCGAAGCAAATCAATAACGGTATGATATGATATAGATGCGTAAAAGAAGCGAGAAATGAATCTGCGTAGCTCGTGCTGTCCAAACTTTTCACACAAGGCGATAAGTTGTCCAAAAGCAACAGCATCGACAGGTTCTCTCGACTCCAACAAAGGAAGTCGTCCAGAATAAACAAAACTGAGAAAAGAATGAGCGACCTCATAACGGACGCCCTTGATTTCCTCGCATCCTCGTTTATCAGACTTGTTTTTGACAACACTGCTATTCCCTGTTGTAGCAGGCACCCAAGCTGGCATCTTTGCCTTCAAGAAACACTTTTGCACGTGAATTAACTTTGGATCGGATGTACCATCAGGTACACTGAATACAAAGTCTGATAGCAACGAGTTATCAAAGAGGGACAACATGGCTGGATCATATGATGCAGCTGGAAACAAGGATACAACGTCTCAACATTCACTGGCTGCATATGATTAAGTGCCAATGGATTCATCAAAACAGGACCATCTTTACTCAATCGCCGTTGTTGAGCAGGTGCAGTCACCGGAGACGCCAATGTCCCCGATGCCATCGTTGGTGACAACTCAATTTCATCAAACCGAATCTGTACAATCAAGGTATCGTTTGTCAGTTCGAGAAGCGGGGCAGCAACATCGAGGGTAAAGTACCACCACCCAGCCCCGTCTTCCATGTCCGACCAATGCCGTTCAGACGAATACGAAACATGGAGAGATTGCGGCGATTGCTCGGTTAGGGTTACGTCAAAGTGCAGCTTCTTTTGCTGGAACGAGAGCGTAAACTTATTAGGCAGTGTGGCTTAATGACTTACAGCGACCCAGGCGAGGAACTCAGACTCGCTTTCTCGGGCGTCCTTTGCGTACACATGCACGTAGACATCGATTCGGGAGGCTGAGGATGTGGCGTAGTGGCCCTTTGGATACACGTTGATCCCCCACTTTCGGCCACAGACCAAGAACGGGGATGCTCCATATGATACAATTGGATCTGTGGATCTGCTGCTGGCTAGACTCGAAAACTGGGGTATGGCAAGTGTCACACTGCGTTCCCGTTCTTCCAGTTTGATTCTCATAATTCTTCTGATACTTTTTCCACAAGTCAAACTGTCACTACACTTATCTATTTCAGCTTTTGAACAATATCTTCCTTCTTATCACTTCACTTCCACTGCAAATAACCTCCATCACCAACCTTACACTTCTCAGCAACCAAGAAATCAATCCGCTGTCTCAACCCCCACTTCTCCTTCCTCTTGGTACTGTACCTCTCCTCCCCATCCACACCACTCACATTCGGATCAAAATCCATCGCCAAGTCATAATACTTGCTCGGAAAGAACTTGACAGTCCGTTCATCCTCCCTCTTCAACTCTCCAGCTCCAGAATCCTCAAGCCGCCAGTTCTCAACAGGTGATGCGGAGATGGACGATAAATCGCGTTCTTCATCAAGGAACGTGTTCCAGTTGTTTGCGAAATAGGTGAGGACTTCGTCTTGGGTTAAAGCCATGTCTCCAGAGTTTTTGGCTTCCCCTTTCACAACTTTGGCGAGGTCTTCGACGTGTGGGAGGGAGGTTGCTGTGCGGTGCGGGTATGATGTGAGGGTCCGGTTGATCCAGATGGATGTGGCGCCGTCAATGGATTGCTTTGTTGCGTCGATTTCTTCGGATTTGTTTTGGAGGTATTGGCCTGTTTTTAGCCAGCTTTTGCGTTTTGAGGCGGAGGAGGTCTTGGTAATGTGGGTTTCGAGTGTTTCGGACCAAGTTGGGGTGGGGGTTTCAGTAGAGGGGGCAGTGGAAGGTGTTGTGGCGCCTTCGAGTTCAGAAGCGAGCCATGTATCGCGGTTGAGGAGTTTGGGGTCAAGGACGACTTCAGGGCGAAGGGCGTCGACAGGCTTCTCGTTTTCTCTCAGACTAGATTCGAGGGCAAGTGCGGACTGGAAGTCCTTGCTGTCTTCCACTCCTCGCAACATGCTCAAATCATTCTTGAAGCTTGAAAGGAGGTCTTGGGGCTCCAAAGCCAAATTAACTGCTTCAATATTGAGTTCCATTACTGTTGGGCAGTTGCGGCTCATTTGAGACAGAATCTTGTTTGACCATGGTGTATTCTTGGTGTCATTTTTTCTTTAGTCGTTTAAGTTTTCACAGAATATTACAAACCTCTTTCTTCAATGCAGCTACTATTTCGGCCAAAGAGTTGTGTCGGAAGCATCGGTAAACAACTTCCATAGGCTCTTCACCCACACTCCAGTTGGCCCAATCATCCACTGAGGGAGACGAAGCGGCAAACTCTTCGATAACCATATCAAGGACACGCAAATCGCTACTCTTTGTTTCACACAACTTTGTGACCAAAGGTGAGATTCTTTCCATTGGAACATGATGTGTGGCCACTCCAGTGAGCCTAGAGATTGGTAAATGAGAAATTGTATGACTTTCGGAGGATATAACGGCATCAGGTCAGATCGCTTCGCTTATTGGATTTGATCCATCACAGTGTAATAGCACACCAGAGCCTGATCCATTCAATAAAAGTAGATACTAACACATTCTCCAAGCCTTTCAAAGGGTCTCCAACAACTGCAAGCCACTTTGCCAATGGAGAACCAGGGAGTTGGGAGTCATCCAACAAGAGATGTCTGAGTGCAAAAGCTGTTCCAGGGAGAAGAAGGCCGATCCCTCCCGGACCTTCTTTGAATGATGAAATAGTATTTTGAGTTGAGATGCGGAAAGGGGTGTGGAGGGAGAGAGAGGCTCCCAGACCGTCTGTTGGTTGAGTGAAGGAGTGTGAGTGAAACAGAGTGGCTATGATCGTAAAGACGAAAGGCATACGGGTTGGGCCGTCCATGATTGATACAACTGGAGTATTCAGAGTTGCAATTTGGTGAGAGAGAAGGGAGGCGTGTTCAAGAGCATCACTCCACTGAGCATCGAACTGGACTGTTATTCATAGAAAGAGAAGGTATTAGGGCACTGCATAGGTACTTAGATACACTGACACACACCTTGCAGGCCCCCGCAGAAGACCGGCACCGACGCCCTCTTCACCAGGGCAATAACCTTAACATCCGCATCGCCGTCCCACTCCTACCACGCACCCAACCAACAACCTTATTAGTACACACACGCACCAACTACGAACCCTACTTCCAAATGCGTTCGAATCGCAGCAATCGAATCAACGTCCAATCGCGGCGAATTGAGCACGAGAACCCGACCAAATCCGTGGCGAATCGGCGTCACTGAAGAAAAGTGCGTGGACACATCGACAAACGGAAGCAGCGAAGCGTCCACGGACTTGGACTTGGACGCTGCTCCGACGTTGCCGATGTTCGAGGCGGCCGAGGAGAACCGCCGCATCATCTTTCAAGGGAAATTAATTGTCTCGTTTTTGGGAAATGTTATCACTATATTACTATTAATGAATTCAATTATGCTATTGATTTACCCTCCTTCGATTAGCTCTTCGTTTTCCTCTCCAATAACAACTTGTTAACGCCTAAGCCCGATAATAATGGCCGTGCTTATCAATACAATTTCCCGCATCTTTTTTCCCCCCTTATATGAACATATATATAGTGGATGACGAACAGCTGATATTAGTGGAAGTCAAACACACCACTTCCCATAAGGAGTTACAAGCTACTGTAAATAAATGAATTACTGTACTTCAGCTGGACGTCGTCATTTCCTCCTCCTCTTTTCGGCTATTTTTAACGAAAACCGGCTTAAACGTTTGGCTGATGCCGGCCCACCCAACATCGTGCGACAACTGCCGACGAAGTAAAAAGAAATGCACATCAAACATTGCCCCGGATATGTCATACATTGTCTGCGAACGCTGTGTTAGACTCGAAATCCCTGTACCTACGACATCAAGACACATCTACTCCATATTGCTGCCCATGCCAACAAGCAAAGCGGCAGTAGTCCTGCCTTGATGGAAGATGGGCTCTTTAGTTCTTGCATTGCACCTCTTGGCCAGGAACATATTCCGCTGTCACAGCCACTGGAGCACTACCTTCAGGCTTTAAGCACCCCTTTTGTTGATTACGACTACGAAAATGGACAGCTGGAAGACCCAGACCTGATCCCGACTGCTGCTGACTTTCAAGTTGTTCACACCGATCTCTCAAAGCGACCCTGTGCGCTTTCGTACGATGCAGATAAACTCTTGCACAAGTTCTTTTCGCTGCCGCCTGTGTTGAGGTATTGTGTCTTTCATCTATTTTCGTTCTGCATAATCACTAAAGTTCATTTCAGGCTTACGTTATGCGTTGTTTCTGCTATACTCTCTGGATTACAGGACTTATCAGTGTCGTATTATCTTCGGGCGAGGAAAGCTCTGATTCGAGCGGCAGAGCAAGGTCCCACATTTGAACTCGCTCAATCATACTATTTTCTCAGCTTATTTGCAAACATGAAAGGAGAAACAATTGTTAGCCGGAAATTTCTAACTGGTTGCCTGGACTTGATTGTCGAACTCAAATTGGATGTGGATCCTGACGACTCACCTCTCAATTTGACTCCACGTGAAAAGGAGGAAAGGCGGCGATTATTTTGGGCAAATTATTGGAGCTTAGTTCGAGCTCAAGCTTGCTCGCCGGATCCAATCACGATCGAGCTCAGCTGTCATCGAATGAAGCAACCATCCAATATCAATGATCCATACCCAATATTTGCGTCAGCTGGAGCACGTCAATGGGATTGTCAAGTGTATGCACTCATTGGACAAATCAAACGGTATTATTCCGCACCTCCTGCGTCCGTCCAAGATCTCTTTTCATCAAAGCACGTAATCGCATTGCAAGAAACCTTGATCAACCTCCAATCCCGTATTCCCGTCGAATTCCTCCTCCTCTCAGCATCTTCCCAAACTGCAACACGCGACGAAGAAGACCGATTCATCAACCAGATCATAACCTCCCAAGGAAGCCTCTTTGTCCTAACTATGGGCTTCTTCTCCGCCATATCCATCCTCCACCGACCCCTCCTCTTCCTCACCCACTTACCATCGCATCAACCACAATACCTCAGCACAACACACCACGCCCTCATCGTCAACGCAATCCACCAAACCATCGAAGCAGCCCACAGAATCACGGGCATCGCCTTCTTCCTCGCATCCATCGAAGAAACACTCAACAACGGCGTCTGGGACACCCGACTCCCCAAAGAACATTACGGCTTATTTTTCCACCAAGAGTTCTTCTCGATCTTCGAAGCCGCGGTTGTATACTGGTTCGCGACGTGTCGAATGGCGCCTGTGTGGCGCGTGTTTGTCGATTTGGAGCGGGGTGTGGCTGTGGAACGCGTGAGGAGGGTTATGATGACGTTGCGGTTTATGGCGGATGTGGTTGGGTTGACGAATTTGGAGCCGCTTGCTGTTTGTGTTGAGGCGATGGTGGAGGAGATGGAGGGGAGGGGTGTGGGGGAGGAAGGGGAGAGGGAGGTTGGGTTTCAGCCAAAGATTATTGGGGATGTGGGTGGGGAGGATGGAGTGGGGGCTGTTTATGATCCGTGGGGATTTATGGGGTTGCTTGGGATGCAAGTTGGGGGTGGGTTGCGATGGAGGGGAAGGAGTGAGGATTCTTGGAGGTTGTTTTGGAAGTTGAATGCGTAGATGTTGTACTTTAGAATTTTAGTAATAATACCGCCTTTTTGTAGTTCTTGAGATATATCGCCAAAACCAACAAACCAAACGAAACGCTGGGATGCCAGAATACGCAAACTGAATTTTGTGGATAAAGTGTACAAGATTATATGTTGGAGAATTCAAGGAAATGAAGGGACATGAAATTTCAGATATATTTCTGACCACTGTCCAATTGGAATAATTTAGAATCCGTTTACAACTTGTTGAAGGAGGCAACATCCACAGACTGGACGTAGTCTTCGAAGCTTTCGATCTGCTCAGAAAGGTCATCCACTCCAACCTTGTCATCCTCAACAACAGCAGTAATCTGAAGCTTCTTGATTCCGAATCCAATAGCAACGAGCTTGGAAGTACCCCAAACGAGACCCTCCATAGAAATGGCACGCACGTTCTCCTCCATGGCCTTCATGTCAGTCTCATCATCCCATGGCTTGACATCGAGAATAACCATGGATTTAGCGACTGGCTTTGGCTTTGCAGCTTTCTTTGCGTTGTATTCAGCGAGTCTTTGGGCGACGAGGGCAGCTTTCCTGGATCAAAATGCTGTCAAATGAGGCGCTTTGCAACGGGAAAGAACCAGGGACTTACTCGGCGTCCTCCTCCTCGTCATCAGAGGCAAAGAGATCAAAGTCTTCCTCGGCGGCAGCTGGAGCTGTTTGTGAGGAAGGGGTTAGCATGGATCGATGGATCTTGTAAAGTTGATGAAGGAGGATGTCAAGCAGCTGGATTCAAGGAACGAAACCGGCGGGAGTACTCACCAGCCTTGGTCTGAGCCTCGATTGCGCCGCTCTTTTGCCATCCCCATCCAACCCAAACGTATTGCTCAATCACGGTCATCTTTCTTGCTTTTTGCTGCTTTTTGGTTTGCTCTTTTTCGCTGGAACAAGAGAAGCCTCGCGAAATTAATTACTCTTCATTATTCTTCTTTCGAATTGCGGGAAAAGCGCGATATTAAGTGCTATTCCCGTTGAATTTGCGTTGAATTAGTTCTTGTGATTCCCACTTTTTGGGTTAACCCTTAAGTTTGGACTCTTGCTGATGGTGGAAGGCATGAGGAACGGAAAGTCAATCATAACTCGACTTGTGACAGCGACCACCATAGGTTGATTTGCGCCAAGAATTGACTGAAAAATGCTTGTGGTTGAGAATGTATCAATTGGCGAGTCCCGCCTACGAAGTGCCAGCTTCCATGTGCCAATCGACCCACTGAATCCACAGATCACGACAGTTCATGGACCATCAGGGTAAACAATGCGTAGAGAAACACTGCACGGCTAACTGTCAACACTTTGGCAAAACAGGTGCGGCAAGACCACCCTCCTCAAAGCCATCGCGCACCTCCAGCCAACCAGTCCCAACTCTCGAATCACTCTCAACGGCCAAACAGCACCGCAAACCGGGATTCCGCAGTTCCGGTCCAAGGTGCTCTATGTCCCACAGCGACCGGCGCTTCTCGAAGGAACTCCGCAGTCGTTTGTGCAAACTGTGCGCCAGTTCAAGGCCCAGGCTTCAACGCCAAATCGTGGTGGTCAGGCTGGGCCGGATCCAGTTGCGATTGGGCGGAAGTGGGGCCTTGATGACGGTGTTTGGACTCGGGAGTGGCATCAGTTGAGTGGCGGTGAGGGCCAGCGGGTTTCACTTGCGATTGCTGTTTCGTTGGAGCCGATGCTGCTTTTGTTGGATGGTGCGTACTGTGTTTGACAGGGTGTGAGTGTCGCTTACCAACTCCTTATCTTATTAGAACCAACGAGTGCTTTGGATCCACAAACAACTCTATTGGTTGAAGACACTCTCAGGCATTTGAACTGCATTTGGATCACTCATTCGCCGGAACAGGAGGAACGTATTCGAACTCGAGAATCATTAGTATTCGAAGAAACCAATGATGGAGGCTTTAGAGTTGTAGTAAAGCAAATGAAGTAATAATAAATGTATTCACACGTCTTGTTTACTATGTCTGTATTCCTCTTCAACAAAGTCCTTGACAAACTGCTGTGACAACTCCAGGATCATCCACCGCAAGCTGAAACTGCTGCACAGTCTTTCCAGTTGACGTCACTTCACTCTTCCCCATCAACGCTGCCCATGCGGCCGCACTGACTTCATGGTACCCCAATCCACCCGTCGTTCGCCACGCGTATGTGACCGTGACAGTGTTTCCCTTGTACGTAAACGTCGTCGTTTTGCCGCAATCAGCGGGTATGGATTCTCCACCTGCGTAAAAGCCGGTTTGGTATTGGTCCGGTGTGATTTCTGGGAAGCAATCGGTTGTGGGAAGGAGGAACCAGTGCCACGATACTTGCATTTCTTTGCTATCTCCTTGGGATGTGTCTTGAGCGCTTGTGGTTGTTGTTATCTGTTGAGTTGGGACTTGAACTTGTTGTTCCACACTTGTGGTGATCACCACAGGTGGAGGGGTTGGTGGTGAGTCTAGAGTTGTTGTTGTGGTTGTTGTAGTAGTTGTCGTCGATGTAGTTGTGGTGCTAGTTGTAGTTGTGCTTGTGCTTGTGGTAGTTGTTGTTGATGAAGTTGTAGTTGTTGGAGCATCGCCTATTGAAGTGGAATTTACTGTTGTACTTGACGTTGCAGCTGTAGATAAAAGAATAGAAGTTGTATATACATGTATCGTATCAGTAGAAGTCGTGATTGGTGTCGTGTCAACGGTAATTGCTGAAGGCGGAGCTGTTACGGCTGCTGCCGCAGACGCAGAAGTGACAAACACAGGAACATCAAGGTTCACAGCCACTTTTTCTTCAGGTATACAGATAATCTGGCCGTCACTTAACAGACTTGAACAATCAACAAACGAATTCAACTTCTTGAATGAATTGAGTGACTGCATTCTGATTAGTTTCTTTCACGTATGTACACTTCAAAGGAAAACTCACAATCGCAACAGTGTCAGCCATTTGTTGGCACGATGGTGTTCCGATGACTTCAAGTGTATTCTTGCAATCGGCAGCTTGTACGGACATTCCTGGCGAATAGTGTCCTTTTGCCTGACTCATATAGAGGCCGGAAACGGTTGGAATCAAGAGCGCCAGGAACATTGGATCAAGTGACGGTGTGAATCGTTGAGGCTAGTTTTTGAGTTTGAAAGGAAAAGTTGAAACTGGGGAAGGGGTAAGACACACTGAAACGAGAAATGAGAAATGGTAAAATGAAAGACATTCTGAGGAAATAATACTCTATAGCTGTGAATATTTACAGGTTTCCGTTTCCTCGATTTTCCATACTTTCAAGATCGACATGCTTTTATGTAGAATCCAAAACTTGTAACATCGCCACAAGTTCGGTCTAATTACAATTGTCACGATAATGCACGCTTGTAGCTAATTTCGTCGATTGCATATACTCGCAAACTTAAACAGAACCCTTCATTGAATCTGCGTGACGTAGTATATATAAATCGGCACGCTCTTTTATTGAAAGCCGATTCAAGCAAACCGATTATATAACCGCTGTTCATTAGCACCCACGTTTTTCTTCTTTTCATACGTTTTCTTGGCAGCCAAGCTCAAAAGAGAAAGTGATCGAAAACTCCAAAAAAAAAAAAAATGGACAAGGCATCCAAGACACCGCTCCTTCCCACCTCCAACCCACCACCAGACCACCCACCTCACCCACCACCACCACCACCACCACACAAGAAACCATCACACTGCGCAATCTTCCTCGTCCTCCTCCTCGCGGCCCTCTGGATCCTCGTCAAACACGTCTGTCCACACTTCAGAAACGGTCACCCACAGTCCCACCATATTTGGGTCACGAACGGGACCTTCGCGGAGGATACGATCCCCACGGCTGTTCATTTGCATTATGATGGCGCGGTTGACGAGGGCGGTGTTAGTTTGTGGTGAGTTTTATGTTTTTTCGTGGGGCTGGGGTTTTTGGTGGGATGGGAATACTGATGTGTATGTGCGTCACTCTGAGCCTAAAGAGGAGGATGTGATGCCTGTTGTGTATGCCAAGAAGGGGGAGGACACGCGTGGGAAGAAGCATCGTCATTATCGTCATGGTCATCGTAAGATTCGTCGTGAGGATGATGAGGATGGAGGGGATGATGATGACGACGATGATGACGATGATGGTGATGATGACGAGGGAGGTCATAAAAAGAAGTGGTTCACGAGATGTACCCCTGTGTCCACTGTGGATGGTGTTGCGACGTTTGGGAAGGAATGCTTTGATGTTCAGGGTGACTTTGCCGAAGCTGAAAAGGGAACTACGATTACGTATGCGTTGATTGGAGTTGGTAAGAAGAAGGAGGCTGGTGAAGACGATGGGGATGAGTTGGAGGGTGTCAAGAAGTGGTGGAAGGATGCCAAGACTTGGGTGAACCGTGGTCGTCGCTACTACGTCTTGACCAAGATTCGTGTCCACAAGCACTTTTAACCACGATATGTTTGCGTCTCGCTAGTTGGTATTGAGCTTGTGTTGTCTGTTTTTTTGTAGTAATTATTCTTTGCCTGTCAGTGCTTAATAAAGAGAACCTCCTGTTCTTCGATTTTTAATTAAATAATTAATATTATTTAATATAAAGTAGAACATCAGACACAAGTTTTTTGTATTAGTCGGAACTGGGCGATTCAGAGAACATCAAAACCATGACCCTTATCGCCTTGATCCGAAGTGTCCTGCTCTCCATTCTCTTCCAAGCTCTCTCTGTAGCTGCCAAATACCCAAATACACCCCGGAGACGACGAGTCAGCAAGTCGGCTGCATTTAGCAGAAGAAGGGAAGAAGCTGGTGCAGCTGCAGCCGACGAAGAGGAAAAGCCTTTGACGGCGCAGCAGCAGGATCGTATCTACCGCAATGCAACGAATGTGAGTTTTTACAATGTGTTGTGCTGGTTGGTTGTGGTTGGTGGGAACTTTGAATAGCGTTGAGAAGGTTCTTGACATCAACTTAAAGGAGCGGGAACTCATGAGTCAAAGAATTGATGAGAGTATCATGCAATGTACTTTTGGTGCATTATAGTCGATCAGTCTATCAAGTGAGGGAGAGCTGAGACTTGGTGGTGAATCTGTTGGCTCCTGGGTATTGGCTGATACCATATTCCTACCTACTTCCTACTCCGTCAAATCAATTAAATACACGATCAATGCGATCCATAGGCAATCTACGTTATGGGATCACTGGGTCTCATGCTTGTCATCTACTTGGTTCTAGCTTATATTACACACCAATCCAACGGAAATAATGATGGAACAGGCCAAGAAAAAAGAGTTAGTTTGCAAGAAGTAGAAGAAATTGTCAGATTGGCACAAGGAGGGAAACCATTGTATAATCCAGATGGGACACTTAAAAACGTAATTCCTCATGATTGGACGCCCCGGCAGATTCAGGATATTGCACGAAAGTATGAGGAGGCTGCTGAAGAGCGGAAGGAGGAGGAGGAAGCGCATCAGCGTATTGCGTCTGCTGGAGTTCGAAGGTATAGTCCGCTCTTCAAGCAGAGCCATTGAGATAGATGCAGGAAAGTATTGGTAGAGTCTGTAGACAGCGGTTCATTGGCATTAATATATCAAAATTGGAATAAAGTGTGGCTGACGGTTGATGGTTGCTGGTTGTAGATCCAAATGAAGATCGTTAGGAGGTTGAACGCAGAAGGAATCAGAGAGTATGGTTAAATAATGATCAAGCAACCCAATACTTTTTTGTCTTGTTCAAAAGTGTGTGTCTCTGTACAAGTCCGAGGCAGTGCAATCATGGTCTGAAATTAAAATTTTCCATCAGAGCAGCAAATGAGGATCACCCGCATCTTTTCCGTCGCTGTATGCGTTGCCACGTTCGCCGTAGCTGTTCCATTCGCCGGCAAGCGTCAACACGAAGTAGCAGCGACGACAGCGGGATCGGCGGATGCGCACGGAGCCACGGCACCGGTTGCAACCATCTCAGGCGCTGTTTCAGAGACACACTCCAACTCAACAACATCAACTGGTTCTGGAGAGGTGGCACCGCATGCTGTTGCTACTGGCGCTGTCGAAGGCCACGGATCAAACTCAACTAGCTCTGGAGAACCCTCAACTTCGGGTGAGGGAGAAGGTGCTGCGTCTGCTGAAGGAGAGGAGGAAGAGCCGCCGTTGACACAGAAACAGATTGATCGCATCAACAAGAACGGTGTTAATGTGTGTATCCTCCCCTTTTTCTTTGTCTCCCACTCGAATCCCACCTGCTCTGCCATTCCACCCACCACACATTCACTTATTGCAAATACTGATGCATCTCTGATCGATAACAGGCAATCTACGTTATTGTCTCCCTCGTTGCCGTCATGGCTGGATGCATGTTCTTCTCGGCCACCTCAGACTCAGCCAACGATGACCAAGAAGCCTCCCTCGCCCTCACTGATCTCGACAACGATGTTCTCTATGCCCACGGTGGTGTCCCACAGTACAATGCTGACGGTACCCTCAAAGCAATCCATGAATACAAGTGGAAGCCACAACGCTCTACCCTCGACGGTCCTATTCAAAATGTTCTTGTCTTGGAGACTAAGGAGCAGCAGAGAGCCGAAAAGGAGTTCCAGAGTGCTATGGAGCATGTCAAGGAGAATAGAGACTACACAAAGAACAGATAGATTTTGTTGGGATTATGTTGATTCAATGCGGGAAATTAGTGGTTGGATGAATGTTGGTAGATTGTCCCAGGATTGGACTTAGTTCATCGTTATCCACTCACTTATATACTTTTTCTTCTCTTTCTTTTCTTGCCTGTCTTGCTATAAAATATCAGTAGAAATATGTTGCATATATTTTCTATCCACAGCGCCGGCTTTGTGGAGTACAGATGGATTTGGAATTTTATTGAGATTCCATCCTCCAAATACTCCAAAATACTACGAGCAGCTCGTAACATAAGGAATTAAGACATTCAAATGACACTTCAGGACTACGATGGATTATGTGTGGATGCGCATATTCCTTCCCACACTCCTCCACTGCCGTCTCTTTCCTCGTCTAGGGCACAAAAGCTGCACACCCCAGGAATCGAACCTGGATTTGCTCGGCCACAACGAGCTGTACTGACCGTTATACGAGGTATGCTCGGTGTTGTAGCAGATCACTAATAACAATATTAACTGATAATACAGTCAAATACACATATTAACCTTCCGTTTTGATATCAAACGTTACTTTCGCTATTGCCTATCTCTTCGGATAAAGTATGGCAGAGCAGGGAATCACCGCAAAAGTGGAAACCACAATTGAATGGATATGCAGCGCAGCATATATAATTCAGTCAAGTCTCTTATTTGCTTTAGAACAATAATAAACTGTCTCCTCATAAGGTTCGCATCCAGATGATGGATGCTGCTTTGTCAAAGAAAACCAGGCTTGGCAAGTTGTCACTTGAACTCCATCAAAGTCCACCCTTCAAACAAAGATCTTTCTTTCACAAAATGGCCACGCATCAACTCCGGCGACAGTCTCGCAATCTCGCATCTTCCGTCCTCGTCCTTATCACCTTCGTATCAGCGCAACCGACAGCTGTCCCTCCACAACCAAACTTGCTGACAGACGGGGACTTTGCAGCTGCCCCGAGCATACCCGGCTGGCAACCCGCCGCTTGCAGTAACGTTACAATCGCCCCGTGCGTTGAAGGCGCTTTCAACGTAATCAGAGACGGACGCTTTTCGGATGCATCTGTCCTTGCCCTGAATTCAAAAGACGGTCCTGCTTCCGTGTATCAGGATCTTGTGCTTCCCGCTGGCTTCGCAGGTAAAACCCCCTTTTTTTTGCATTCGTGGTCCTGGGTGGTGTGATGGAAGGATAACACACAGTTGTGATAACAGGATTTGAATTGTCGTTTGACTTGAATTTCGATCCGGGGTGTAGTACGTCGTCTGGGCTTTTGAAAGTACGGTTCGTGCGGTTGGATAAAGGGGATGATATATATAACGGGGCGGTGAAGGCTGTTACTGGGTTTGATGGGGGCAACACTCTTGCTGGACCGTTTTCTCCGAAAGTGATTGATTTGGGGAGTGAAGTTTGTGGACGCGTAAGGGTCTTGTTTACGTCAATGACTGTGGGGGCTTGTGGGCCTTTGGTTGCGAAAGTTCGGTTGGGGACGATTGGGAGTCAGCTTGAAGGGGTAACGTGTGTTTCTGGGAGCGTTGTCGCGGCTGGGACTGGTAATCGGCTGTCTGCAACGGCTTCTTCTGTTGTGAATGGTTTGGTGGCGGGTGCTTCTGTATCGAATTCCATTCCGAATTCTGATGCATTACCAGTCACAGGCTCATCAGGGCCTAAAATTTCAGTCGGTGCTGTAGTGGGTGTATTTATTGCTGCGTTAGTTGTAGTTGGCGGAATATTGGCAGCATTTGTTTGGATGTGTCGACGGAAGGAGAGACTGGCCCGTCGGGAAACAAAACTGCAGGGATCCGATTTCCTCGTAAACCGCGATGGAATTCTTGTTACGAAAACTACTACTCGTGTTGACTCGCAATCGTTGACGCTGCCGCAGCATACAACAGGCCTCAAAGACAGAAACCTATCCCGACCTCGTTTAAATCACCAACTAAATCAACCATCTGGATCCGGACGTGGCTCTCGAAGACCTCTTCCCTGTATGCCTCAAACAAACTCACCAGCTCTCGAATTCCTTACAACTGACCCGTCTCCCACAATCACTCCCGAAGAAGCCCTCCTCAATGAGAAACTCCAACTTATGGAGCGATACCAAAGTGAAACGCGGTGTCTGCCGTCGGATCCTGCTACTTGGGACGTGGACGACACTGCTGAATGGGTTGCTCGAATTCCTCGGATAGGTGGTATTCTGAAAGAAGAAATCCAGGACCATCAATTGACATTCATGGAAATTCGTGCGATATCTCAACGGAGTCGTGCGGATGTGCAGGTTGAATTGGGGCTTTCGTTGGGGGAAGTCTTGCAACTGGAAAGTGCTATGGAGCATGTTGTTTCGACACAGCCTGTACCACAATATCATTGATTATGTAAATATATGTGCATTTTGTGATTTACGTTTCGCGTTTTTTATTTTTTTTGGTTGGGTCCTTAGAATGTTTCGAACGTGAGGTTTGAGAGTTCGCGCTTTTCAAAGATGGCACGACTGAATGATGAATAGAAGTTTCCTATAAAATGGGTTGATTTCGAGCAGAGGTCAATGTCGAGGAGGGCTACGTCTATTGGATCTAGTGGCTCTTCATCGTGTGTAATCACGGAGTCATGATGGAATATGTCGTTGAAGTATATTATTCGAAACTTGGATTTGAGCGGCTCCAGAAGAGTTTGGACTTCTGCTGTGTTTGTGGCCACATACACGACGGGAGGATCTTCCAGATTCCTTTTGCGTGAAGCGAGATCTTCAATTCTTTGCCGAATGGTCTCATCTGACGGATAGCATTTCCGTTGCAGATTCACATCCTGTATCCGTTTACACTTGTTCCAATAATCTCCTCGACGAATATGTATCGACACAAACGGTAACGACCCGTATTCCTTCGTCATGTACTTCAAAGCCTTATCTGTAATGTTCGCGAGCCTCGCGGATGGGATTATCGATTTCACGGTTTGTGCGTATACGTTGTCGTCCATGTAGTTTTCGTAGCGGGTGAGTGGGTATGGCTGGAACCGGTTGAATCCGTACATCCAAAATGCGGAACCGAGAGCAAGGGTTTGGGAGTTGTCGGATCCGAATTTGGCGAGGAGTTCGGCGTCGGTTAGTTGGGACATTCGGAGATGGGTTGTGTCGATTGAAGGGATTGTGTAGTTTAGAATTCCGGTGTAGTAGTCTTGGATTTGTTGCGTTGATGTTGCTGTGAGAGGGTTAGAGTTATGGATATTTTGAAAACGGGGAATATACCTTTCGCAACAGGGTTAAAGACAACGTGGTCCAGGGTAACCGTCTCCGTCTCTGGATCTTTCATCAATGTTTCGAAGTTTTCGAAAGAAATGACTGAACATGGAAGTGTTTGTTCAAGGGTTGCCTCGTCAAAGTATCGAGAAATGGGGGACCAAACAAGGTCATTTATGCTGAACGTGAAATCCCATTCGGTCGAAGCAGGTTCTGAGAGATTTCGAGGCTTTCGTTGGCCTATTAGGGGAAGTACGAGGGTTCTATTCAAGACTCGCGCCATTGCACAGCTTGATTTCAGACCGATAAGTTGGTTGTTGAGTTGTTCCCACGGCATAAATAGTAAAAACTTCCGGTCGCCTCGTTTTATCTCGGCAATTGATGATAAGAATAAAGCTAATCTTTGGGATTCGAGGTATATTTCTGCCAGTGGGTTCATAGGGAGATGAAGTATGCCTATACCCAGCAATTTCAGAATATTATCATCAATATATGGTTTCGGGTGGGTTGGTGACGAAACAACGATGATGTCTGTATTTGG
This sequence comes from Rhizoclosmatium globosum, assembly GCA_002104985.1. Lineage (NCBI taxonomy): Eukaryota > Fungi > Chytridiomycota > Chytridiomycetes > Chytridiales > Chytriomycetaceae > Rhizoclosmatium > Rhizoclosmatium globosum. Next base: position 26,220 of record MCGO01000290.1, read on the forward strand.
TTTGACGAAATAGAGAAGGTCGATGCATTCATCGCCTTTGCAGACTAATGCGTTGCATTCGATTGTCATCTGGAGCGTAGAGTCACGCGTTGGGTTTGGGTATTTAATGACTATGCTTGATGTCATGTTCAGTGGGTTGAGGTCAGTTGAGAGGTCTTCCATTTCGAATGAATATGTTCCAGCGACACAGACTTTATAACCTGAAGAAGAGGGAGTATATTCAGGTAGGCTTTGTAGGGCTGGGATCAATGGCTGATACACATCAAATATTGATGAGGACCATTGTGGTTGATTCCGCTCATTCCAGAACTCTGAGTAAATTCCGAGAGTTACTCTTCGAATCAGAACAGGATATATTTTCTTGGAGAGGAATATTGGTTGGACGTCGAATGTGCTCTTTACTTCAAGAACTTGTTTGTAGATTGTGTTTCCTGCGAAAAGGACCATGATTCTTGTTGGTAATAAATTCGACCAGCTCATGGCGGCGAGAATGTCGATGGCGTCAGGAACGCCTCTGCATTGACGGATGGAGACGATGGAAGATGGCTGCTCAACTACGATGGATTCACGTAGTAATAAATCCGTTGGCTCCACGCCTCTGTGAAGATAAACGCGTTCCATATCTGTTGGCAGACCAATCAAAAACGGAATCGACGATGAACCAATTCCGTCATTGTCGCGGTCACCAAGAAACACATGCAACGAATTGTTGAAGGCAAACAAGTTTGTGAATGTACATTGTTCCTCAGTTGGACAATCCACTGTTCCTATCCAATTTTTGACTGGATTTGACGAGTTCCATAATTTCATTACTTCCTGCCAGTCTTCTGGCTCTGTATCTAGTTTTGTTGTTTTCATAATGTCAGAGTCATCATTGAAGTCAGATGGTTCTTCGAGTTTGACAGGTGCCCATATAAACCGTATTCCCATAAACAGAGTTATCAGAAGAAGGATAGACTTGACAAGAGACCGTAGCCGTCGTTTCGGCAGCATATGTGAGCTAGATAGAAATTGTCAAGTAGAATCCTGTCAAAAAACAAACACGATGAACACTTCCTCCCGCTCTTCTCTCCACAACCATCAACCCGTCACGGACGAACTAGGCCGCGATGTACCTCAACTCAAAAGCTACTCAAAGTCGTTAAAGGGGTCTCTTGGGTCACTGTACAACTTGAATCAGCGGCAATTGCTTGGATCTAATTCTGCGCTGGCGGAGTGGAATTATGTTATGAGTCAGAGTAATAATGGGTCGTCAGCGGCGCCAAGTGTTGTTGATCGGGCGTCGGTTTCTGGGTATTCTTATGCGACCAAGAAAACTGCACGCGGTGAGTTATTAAGGGGCTTTGATATGTTATATGAGAGCTCATCTTGGTGCTCTAGGTGGTGCGTATCGTGAGCCGACGTTTCAGGGTGTTTTCAGACCAAAGTTCATCAAGAGGTTCGTTTGGATAAACGTCGGTGTTGTTATGCTGCTTTCAACACTAATTGCGGTATTTGGATTGTAGAGAAGCTTCAGAGGTTTACTGTGTCAAGTTTTCGCCGGATGATGAGTTCATTGCAGCGGGATTGGGAAACTCGTTTATTCAAGTTGGTTGTAACGAAAATGTGAAAAGAGATTCTAAATTGAAGAGTTAGATTTATTCCACGAGTAATAGCGAGAACGTGAGGACACTTGTTGCACCATCTGAACTTGAAAAGGAGTTATATCCGTGCACTTCAATCGCTTTTCGTCCTGACTGTGGCGGATACAAGAATAAGAATGTATTGGTTGCTGGATGTAAGAGATTGCTCTGGTTGGTGCTTTGTCGATATTAAACGAATGATAAGATGCGGATGGAAGAATCATTCACTGGCATTACACGTCTGGCCAACTGATTTCGACAGTCCCGGAGCCGAACGTACAAATCAACTGCGTGACATATCAGAACAACTTAAATTCGGAGACTGCTGGAGCCTATTTCGCGAGTTCTGGATCTGATTCTTATGTTCGTGTATATGATTCTCAGAATCACAAGAAATTGTTGGAAATGAATCGTGGGTTAGTTAGTTTTGCTCGGGATTCAAGTATGGAGTTTGATTTCTGTATTTTGGATAGGCAAGGCGATATCTCTGCAGGACATTCCAGTCGAGTGTTTTCCGTTCGCTTTCATCCAACAGAACAAAATATTTTGATCAGCGGAGGTATGTATAAAGAAAAGTTCAGTAGATGAAAATATTCTAACACTGATCAGGGTGGGACAATACAATTCAGTTCTGGGACACACGTATCGGCCACTCTGTTCGTTCCATTTATGGTCCTCATATTTGCGGCTCAGATTCATTAGACTTTAATCAAGACGGTAGCGAAATCTTGACAGCCAGTTTCGCAAAAGAAGACCAACTACAAATGTGGGACTTTGGATCAGGGAAATTGATTGACACGATTGCATGGTCTATTATGGAGGGTGAACGAAAGAATTCACTCTTGTATAGCGGGAGCTTTGGAAAGAGCAAGGCGCCAGGTGGTGGCGTGCAGTATGCTATTGCGGGTGGATGTGGCGGATTTAATGAGGTGAAGCTGTTTAATTTACAGACAAAGAGAGCAGTTGGTGTTGCGCAGGGATTCACCCATTCAGTGTACAGTGTTGTGATGAGCTCGAATGAAAAGATGATTGCTGTTGGGGGAGGGTTCAAGGCCGTGTACGCGTATGATGTGGATATGCACCAGCAAACTTCCGAATTAATTTATTAAGTTTCAGTTTTGGATAGAAAATAAATACATTTCAAATGACACTAGCAACAGCCCGTGACACCAACGCCCAAACCATCCAAACAGCGGCCTTTAATGGGGCGCTTGATGTAGTACGACGAATTGTTGAAGCACAGCCCACTTTAGTCAACAGCATCGATGGAGACGAGCGCAGTTAAGTCTCCTAGGGCACTTTCAAGGTTACTAACCCTCACATCACCTAATCCAACCCAATCCAACCCGAACAAACCAGCCGCTCTTCACTGGGCCGCATCTGGAAAGCACGTTTCCGTTGCCGAGTTTCTTGTTTCGAACGGGGCCAATGTGAATGCGCAGGACGATGTTTGTGTGGAACCTGTGCATTCTCTTGTTTCTAACATGAATCAATTCACTCAAATTAATCTAAAAAGGCAAAGTGGACACCATTGATGATTGCCGTGTCTGTTGGTGCCGCGCCACTCGCCGACTTCCTCATTCAAAATGGCGCTGATGTCAACTTGCAAAATGAAACGAAACAGACGCCGCTTTTTTACGCAGCGAGTAAAGGCTGGACCGATCTGTGCGTGAATTGCTTTTAATTACGGTCGGAAAGCTGACATACTTCTAGGTGTGCCCTTCTCCTTCGAAACGAAGCAAAGCTGAATGTGAGGGACAACCAGAATCAGGTATACCTCTTGTAAAAATGCTACGCCATGTTCTTACACGCCATTCATTTGCAAAAGACGGCACTGCATCGTGCCTGTGCAAGAGGAAACGTGGCAATTATTCGCCTCCTTCTACAACAACCAAACATCAAACTGGACACGGAAGATCGCTCAGGAAATACTGCTCTTCACATCGCTATTGAAAATGGTCACGGTGAAATTGCTGTCTTGTTAGTGGAGGCTGGCGCAGATCTTGATGTTGAAAACAAGGACAAGCAAAAGCCGCTTGATTTGGCTGAAAAGAATGTCAAGACTCATATTCAACGTGCCTTGGCAGAATTGGATGTCATGAAGCAATAAAAGTGTTATTTGTGATGGTGTGGTCAAGAAGCGTGGCAAAGCTGGAATCAACCAAGTCAAAAATCAATTGGAAAATGCCCACAACGACTGATCGAATGGTCTTGCGTGAATACCGCTCAAGTGATGCCTCTTCTCTGTTTAAACTCTTGGGGAACACGGAAGTTAAAGGCCTCTGGAATGTTGACCCACATACTTCTGTTGAACAAACTGAACAATGGCTCACCGATCGAATTGAGCACCTCAACAATAGTCATTCAAACGGTCTTCTTGAGTTTGTTGTAGTGTTGAAAGAGAGCGGGGAAGTCATTGGCGTTGCTGGTGTTGACACTCCATTGTCTGATGGTGGATGTCAGCAACTCCAAGTCTTGATTCAAACCGAGTTGGCGGGGAAAGGGTTTGAGAGGGAGATTTTGGATGCCCTGTTGCAGCATTACTTTGAGGCTGTTGGGGTCTTGAAGTTGGTTGTGACTAGTACTCGTTTTGTTGAAGCTTTGGAACACTGTGGCTTTAAGGAATCCTTGCATGATGATGAAGGTGACGAAAAAGGCAACCGCGTTACGTGGGAGCTCTTCAGAACAGACTGGTTGGAAAGCGTTCAGTCTCCATTTGTTCGTACACAAGCTCTTCATTCCAAAAGAATCATCTTGAGGCGGTATGCAGAGGAAGATACTGCCGTATTTCATCGTAATTTGTCTGATCCAAGAGTTATGAAGTATTGGTCGACACTACCACACACCGAATTGGCACAGACAGAACAATGGATGGGAATCGTTTTCACTCCTGGACCCAATAACGTGAATGGAATTCTCGATTTTGTGATTTATCATAAAGCGACTAATAAGGTGATTGGGAAGCTTGGTCTGTATCAACCTCTTCAAGCGGATCAAAGTGGGGAAATTGGGTATCTGCTTGATCCAGAGTATTGGGGACAAGGCTTGATGAAGGAGGCGATGGTCTTGTGGCTTGAATATGCATTTTTTGAAGCTGGCGCGAAACGGTTGATTGCGGATGTAGATCCGAGGAATGATGCGAGTTTGGGGTTGTTGAAGAGTGTTGGTTTTGTGGAAACCAAGAGAGAGGAGAGAACACTTTTGGTTGGAGAGGAGTGGGTTGATAGTGTGTATTTGGAATTGAAGAAGGAAGATTATCGAAAATAAATAGAATTTTGCAGAATTTTGTGATTGATGAACGTTTTTCCTTTAGACACAATTTAAGATGTCTCAAACCTTTCCCCCGTCCCAGCCACAACGACCCTGCCAAAGATGCCAACACGACCGCAAAAAGTGTGTTTGGAATGCATATTTAAACGTTTGCAAACGATGTCTGGACCGAGGCTTCACTTGTGTCTATGACGCCACAACTCCTGCTCTGGCCAGCATATCATATACATGGAAAAGCCGACAGGAAAAGCCAAGCTGCAACGACAACCCTTCGATCTCAACAATCTCGAGCACAGATTCGGGCAACTCTTTTCTGTCTCAAACACTTGCTGCATTTGAAACTCCCTTGGTTAACTTTCAGATATTGGACAACACCATTGAAGACCCTGACCTCATGCCTACAATGAATGACTATCTACTAGTGTATCGTTGGCTGACAAATGAGGGGAGAAAGCCTCCGAATGTTCAGAACATGGATGCAGACTACTTCCTTGGGACCTTTTTTACGCAGTCTGCCTTATCTCGGTAATTCACTTCATTAAAATGAGCATTTGTTTGTTGAAAAGGTTCTTTCAAGGCTTTCAGCGTGTGCTTTAGCAGTAGACTTTCTGGACACGAGTGATGCGACATCGTTTGAGTATTACCGACGTGCACGAAAAGCTGTCATTCGAGAATCTGGCGTAACAAGCTTTGAAAATGTACAAGCCATGTTTCGATTATACCAGTTTGCTGGATGGAAGGGACAACCTTTGATTGGGATGCAATTTCTGAAAATGGCGTTTGAAATGATGACAGAACTTCGTTTGGATGTGGATCCAGACGATTCTCCGTGGCTGTACCTTCTTCAGTTGACGGAACGACAGAAGGAGGATCGGAGGCGTACATTTTGGTCCTTGTATCAAATGGTGAGCAACAACGTTTTCTCGTGATTTGTGTTTTAAGAACGTTTTTTTAGTGGTCACTTGCATATGCGTTGTCGCTTGATGTTTTCGATATCAACATTTCAGTAGACAAAGTCAAGCCACCGAAACTGATGATAGAAAACAGGATACTCATATTTGACCGTTCAAATATGCACGTGCTTTGCAAAATTTATGAGTTTGTCGGAACCATCAAGCGGTATTTTGTAATCCCACCAAAGAGCTTATCCGCCTTAATCCGGATCGATTCGCATTCACATTTCCGTTCCATCCTGGACTCCATTCATGCATACGTCCCCAAAGATTTATTTCTCGTCACTTAGTCTGTTATAACCTTGAAAACCACTGATGTGAAAAGGTTTCAGCACCAGCTGGGGCGGAATCCTGTCAGTGTTATGGCGTTCAATTTGTACTACCTCAGTAGTCAGTCGATTCTTGATCGCCCGATTCTATTCGCGACAAGCTTGGCATCTTGTCTTCCCATATACTTGAGTTTCCAAGATCAAAGACAAATAATGTCAAGTGTGAATCAATGCTTAGAGTGTGCTCATCGAATAGCTAACCTCGTGTTATTCTGGATGTCAACAAGCACGTCTAATCTACAAGACAATTTCGCCAGCTTCGAAGCAGTCACAGTCTTTTGGTTCGTTGCGTGTCGAATGAAGGCTGCGTGGAAGGCGCTAATTGAACCTCATATGTTTGATTGGATTGATGTGAAAAGGAAAGTCGATGCGGCTGTTCAGTTGACGCAACGGTTGGAGATGCAGGAGGGCGAAGGGATGACGTCTCCAGTTGCGCGATGTATGGAGGCTATGCAACGTGAAATGCAGGATATCGAGAAATTTGGAGGCGCGAATGAATCTCTTGATTCGGGGGATAGAGTAGAACCCCTCGAGCTCGGTATGAAAGTACTGTCGTTGAATGGATATGCGAGTGAGACGGCGGTGAGAGAACCGTTTGTGCTTTTGGGGCTGCTCGGGATGGAAGTGAGGGGAGGAATTCGATGGAAAGGGAGAAGTGAAGAGGGATGGCGATTGTTTTGGAAGCTGCATGGATAACTTGAAGATTAAACGGTATAACAGCGGTTTTATAAATTCACATTTCTCAAAGTACAGAGTGAATTGAAGTTTCAGAAAATGGTCAAAGGCGAGCGAACCATTCCACCCTGTCAAAACAAGGTTGATTAGAACTAACTTGAGAGCGAAGTATTGACTACAAACCTTGAAATTATTGATTGGAAACGTGGTTGTCTGCAACCTCCGAAAAGCTTCCTGAATATGTTGTGGACTCAATGGGGTCACCTCAACCTCATTCCTTCCAAACAGTCCAACTTGCTCAATTCCACTTCTCACATTTCCTCCTCGAGCCAACTTATCCCGTTCCTCCCATTGCGCTTTCACTTGCAGGCCAACTTCAGTGAGTCGAGCGACGCATTCGTAAGCAAGAAAACCGAGAATATCGAGAACATCTGGATGGGGTTTGGTTTTGTAGAATCTGTGATGTGGCCGTTCAGAGAGTGTTTAGAAAGCACATAATAGGACGCGTTTGAGAACATACAACTGTAATCCAGACCACTCTCTAAACTTTTTCGCCTTTTTGAAAGTGAAACTGGCTTGTCGACATTCCGAGTAATACACATATTCTTCTTTTGTCATGTCACGAGTCACTTCATCTGCCACTCGAAGACGGAGGATCTGTTCTTCATATGCCTGACGGGCTTCAAAGTCAATGGCGGCTTCTTCATCTTCGTCCTCTTCTTCTTGCTGTTGTTGGTGGGTGTCCAGGATTTGAGAAAAGTTGTTGACAAGTTCCCAGCTGAATTTGACAGTATTTTTGCGGGGTTTGAGCTTTGTTGGTTCTGTTGTGTAATGTGAATATCAGTAAATGATTTCGGAATCTTGTACCGGCTTGGTTTGGAGGGTGTTGAAGTCTTCTCTGCGGGCTTCCAGCTTATAAACGTTCCACCTAAGCTCAAAATAGCTCCGCTTCTCCCTTGATGCCCGTCCAGAGATTGACCAACTCACCGTTGTCAAGAATGTCTTCAGAGCCGTCATTCTCCAAAATGCCACCTTCGCCAGACCCAACGCCCGGACCACCGCCTTTGTCCTTGACATTTTTGCGGACGTCTTTCCAGCTCAGAAACTGCTTCAGGCGATTCGTCTTTTTGACGTCGTGTCGGACAAGAAAGATCAGGTCTTCTGTGTGGACTGTCTTTGAGCCTCGTTTTGCAGCTTGAGCGAGAGACTGAATAATCTAGTGTGAATTGGGTGTTAGCGAGGGAGAGGTGGAGGGAGGGAGGGAAGGGTAGGGAAAGAGCAAAAGGATGAACTCACAACTTCGCCAATCTGAGCTCTAGTCAAGTCTTCCACAAGAGCCACTGACTCGTCTGCAGGTTCTCGTACGTCTCCAAAGACAAACATCATTTGTTGGATTTCTCCTCGGTAGTGATGAGCAGCCATTTTGACGATGTATTTGTTCCGTTAAAACTTAAAACAGACAACAACAACAAATGGAGGAGGAAGGCGACACGGACGAAGTATTTGAGATTGTGGACTTTTCCGTTGCAGGAATTGTCGAGCGACTCGTTGGCGGCATCGAAGTTGTTTCTCAGAGTGCGAGCGGAAGTTTAAATGTTGATTCCGACGTGGCTCTGGCGCACTCGAAAACAGTGGCTCAAAGTGTGGTTGTTGTTGCGCGGGCGAAGGATGACAAATCAAGAATCGACTCGGATGCGGCGAGGCGACTGAGTGGCGCTGCGAATGTTGCCTTGCGGAGTTGCGAGCAAGAGGTGCGTGAGTGTGTGCGTGCGTGTGCTGTGGCTTAATTCTATGCTTAACTACTAGGTCCCCGTGCTTATTCACTCGGGAAATGCCTGGAGGAACTTGTACAACGGCCTCATGATATCCCCGCCACACAACCTTCCCCTCAACGACCCACTCCTCAAAGTATACTCTCCTCCCGTCACTTCAACTGACCCTATCGACTCTCTTCTGCAAAGATACGCCCTCGATACTTCAACTGTCCACACCAGATTCAGAATGATTCATTCTCCGTTCGTTCCTAGTGAGAATGCAGATTTACACGGACTGGCACGTCTCTTTTACTCGCGCTTGTTGTATTCTTCCGCGGGCCTAACTTCAATGAATTTTAATCCGACTGCAACCGCCACATTCTCTTATTCTCTCTCCTTCCCGCCCGATGGTGAATCTGGTTATTACTACCACTCATGGAATTCTTTCAGTGATATCCCCATCGGTCCTTCCATGGATCCTGTAGCTTCAGTTCAGCTAGAATGCCGCTTTGATGAAGTGGCGTGTCAACCGAGCCTAGATGGTCTGAAAAGACTGGATTCCTTGGATTCAACAGACTGGAAGCTCGTTGTTGGTGCAAGGAGTGAAGGTTAGTCGTGTTCTTTTATTTCTGTGTAAACAGGTCGTTAACTCTTAAGACCTTCTTAAGGTCTCGCCCAACATGGTCGCTTATTCCTCACCATGAGCTCACTGTTGGATGCTTGGGTCATGAATGCGACTGCACCAACTCCCGAATTCAATGACATCCAAACAGAAAGACTGTATCCAGAACCTCCAAATCCTAGCTCTCCAACTGATCCATCCCTTCAGATTCCCCAACAAATCGAAATAAGCAACAGAAGCGCAGTCTTTTCTCTAGGTAAAACGCTAGTCAAATCGTCCATCAAGAGATTAGCAGCAGCGGCATCAACAACAATCCACGATGCCGTAGCAGTCACAGCCGCAACAACAACAACGTTGGATCCCTTCACAACGCTTCCTCCAAATCTCTTCATGAACAACCTGTCAACATCAACTTCATCCAAAGAGCCATCTCTACGAACAATCAACGCTCTTGCTCGCGCTAAATACCCTCTAAGTGCTCCGTACAACTCTCTCTTATGGCGTTTATGTACTCATATTATCACGGCTACACCCTCACTCCAACTTCACACAATAACGCGGCACTGGGCTGTTTTTACAAGGACTCTGCGAGGGAAGTGGGATGCAGGAGACCGAGAGGGCTGGGTTTCTGAGGTGATGCAGGGTGGACGAAGTGTGGTTGATTTGAGGGATTCACTGCTTGTTCAAAAATTGTGTATGCTGGCGTATTGTATGGACCGGAGGTCTCGACAAGGTAGTTATGGACGGAAGAGTGGGGAACACGAAGGGTGGAAAGATGTGGGTTCTCCTTTTATGGAGAGTAATACTCTTTCGAAGGGACGTCAAGGAATACGTAATGGTGCTGGTGAAAGTGTTGAAGAGGAGAGCTTGTTATCTCTTGGGAGTCGGTTCTTGAGTGCGATGGGGGTTGGGGACCCAGCTTTGCACCAGCAGATTCAGGCTCCATTAACTGGGATTCCTATTGCTAGTCGGCGAAACCATCAAACTGGTGGTGGTGATGCTGTTCCTGGTGGACTTTATGGCCAAAGTTGGAATTCGGAGGCGAGCTGGGAGGACTTTGGATTGAGTGCTGGAGCTCATCAACGTGGGAGTCGAGGAAAAGAAGAGGAAGTTGTTGTCGAGGATTTGAGTACTACGGAGTATTATCATCCGGATAGTATCTCGAGTGAAGACGATGCGCAAGGAGACATGTTCTTTGACTCCTTGGATTTCCCGTCTGATCTGCCAAAGGGGCCTAATTACCGACGAACTCCGTCGCAGTCTCCCAACAGAGCCGCAAACAGCATTCATCCTACTTTATCGCATCGACAAGTGAATGAGGCAGGTCAACAAGCATCAAGTCTTGCTAGCAATTCATCAAGTGGAATTGTGGTTGTCAAACAAACCTCGTCTTCATTACCTAAAGCGAGCCCTGCTAATGTCGGAGCGCACTTTCCTTCTGCTTTGGGCGCCACGGATTCATTCATCAAGCTACCTCTGGATGTACTGCTCCTTCCACCTGAATCAGAAGTGGGAGATCGCTTCCATGTGCGTGAATTGAATGACCCTGAAGCTGTTGTTGGAGCCTTGCATGCACATCAAGGAGGTTTGAAACTCTTGATGACTGGTGAAGTGATGATGGTCCCAGAAGTACAAGAGAGTGGATGTATGACAGAGGACATGATTGATGAACGGGAGAATCTTCTCCTTGCGCTTGGAGACAGTAAAGAGGCGGCAGATGTGCGGGCTCGAATGCAAACTGCTGGATTAAAAAGTGGTATGTTTGGTAAACATGGTGAATATCAACAAACATCTGAAATATGTAGATATGGAGAGCTTTAAAGCAGCGAACCCGCATGCAATCTTGGAAGATTTTGTCAGATGGCATTCGCCAAGAGATTGGATCGTTGATGAATCAGCTGTACCTTTTGGAGGGAAATTAAGTTCTCGTATGAGCGAGCCGGGAAACTTGTGGCACGAAGTGTGGGCGATGGCAAAGCGTGTTCCTGCCGCATGGCAAAAACCTCTTTTTGATTGCGAAAAAGAGGCGGAAAAGTGTTTGATGTACTTTGAAGACTTAGGGCGAAATGCAAAGGAGCTCTTGGGACAGTTGAGTTATCCTCATTTCCAATAACACGACTTACGTTTCTCAAATAGGTTGTTTCCAACGTTTATTTACTTGTCATACGATTGTATCACGTCAAATCCATTGTCAACGCAAATACCGACAATTGCAAAGCTCCTACCAGATTTTTCGTCGCAGATAACGCAAATGCCTTGGACGTCTCACGAGGTCTTGGATGTGCGGTTGTCAGAATATCTCACACTACTTAACCGGATCGAATACGAAATCTCCGTTGCGCAAAGTCTGTTGTACAAACTCCCAATGCAACTTCAGCTTGTCGATCGAGTAATCAGCTGCATGGACGGCTATCTAGAATGCGAGGAATGCGACGAAGAGGTTGTGGTAGGACCTAAAAATGTTCAGTGGAGTGGATGCGTGAAAGGTATGACGGAACGAAAGGCTCTTTGTGACTTGTTAATCGATGGTAAGAAACAAACATTGTACCATTTTGAAGTATTTATCATTTCTTCTTTGATAGAGGGGCTTTACCTGGATGTTCCAAGCAAGCAGGAGTTTGTGATTCAGGCTTTGGTTCCATATCCAAATTCTTCAGCGACAGTGCTACCCCAAAAGATGTGTGCGCTTTTAAAAGACGGGGAGTTTAGGGTACTTGAGTCTGTTGCATACGATGAATAAATGAAGGCTGCGGAAAATTGTCTATTTCACTCGTTCATTTTAGGGCACATCATTGGTTGTCAGAGTTAAATAAGGTTTATTGTACAGTTGACTCGATTACACACACTAGTCGCACAACGCATTATAAGGAGCAGTTTCGAAAAAAAACGTCATGATAAGTGTCAAACAGAAATGATAGTACTAGGGACAGAGTGAAGAGCTATAATTTTAAACTCTACTCCGGCTGTTTTCTGGGTGACAGATTTTATCATGAAAGATAAATGTTTTATTAAAAGAAACCAAATATCCCAATCTTCAGGGAACACATGATGGTTGACGCCTGCGCAACTGTCGCTGCATCACCACCCGCCAACTGAGCATATGACGCCGCCGTGTTAACATACTTACAAACATCAATTCCATCACCCCCGGCAGAGTGGTTGTCTCCCATCTGCCACAGGGTCTTAATGTCTCCTATCGACACAGGTGAATTACCATAACCCTGGCACCTGAATGCTCGGATTGTGACGTCTGGAACAGTCATGAGGGTTCCAAACCGTCCAAAATTGTCGTAGTCAACCATTAACCATGGATTGTGACCTACAGGATAGGTATAAATCGACGGAGAACGCTTGCAGCCCGCAAGGCAAACCACTGGCTTGTACAGGGTAATAGTTAGTGTTGCAGACAATAATGTCATGTAACGCGCTAGCTAGCAGATTTCGAGTCTGCCAACCTTCTGCAAAGCTTGCTTCAGAGTCCAGCTTTAGACAAGTGTTTGTGTATTTAGTGCAAGTTGGTTGTCGACTACAACCACCCGCACCACATGCATTCCAGGCTGTCTGGCTAATAGTCCATAGTGCATCGTCGTAGGCGGCCCCACCACACA
>MCGO01000291.1:0-38994 GCA_002104985.1 Rhizoclosmatium globosum
GAATCTAGCACTCAAATATGTCAGCTGTCGAAGAATCGAGGCATCGACTCCTTTCATGAGGACGAGGAGGCCGCCTGGTTCGTTGTTGATGATGTCGGTGAGAAGGGCAGTGAGGGTAGTGCCAGGAGGAGCCGTCTGCATTCTATAAGAGGGCAAAAGATCGTTTAGTGCATTGATTCGGAGAGAGTAGAATGGTATACCTCGTTCAGTGGTCCCTCCTGGCCTCAATAGTTCTGAACGCCGTATGAACTACGCTCTCAAGACTCTAAGATCTCGGTCATAAAATAACTAACTAGAATAAACACATCATAAATTCTCGCTCACCCCAATCCCTTCCTATAATCCAGTCAGTCCGTCGACCTTCTTATAATCATACGCATCACTATCCGACCTTCTCTGAGGCGCAAGCCCTGAAAGATCAACTACGCTCCTACAACACGTTCGCTATTATTTCAGTATAAGCCGCAATCCCAAGTGACACTTCCGTTCTAGTAACCGGCCCGCTCATCCCCAAGTTTAATACACAGTACCCACTGCTCTAGGTTATGGTTCCGTTCGAAGTCTAGAGTAGATCAACATACTAAATTACTAGCTCATCCATAATCCTCCTTGTAGGCGACAAAGATCCATAGTCCATATCGAGTACCGCTCGACATTTCCTACTTCCCTTGATGCAACATATCCAACACCTCAAACCTTACTATAATAACGACACAATCCTGTAACACCATTTCAACCTATGCTCCAGTATTGTGATCGGTGAACTTGTTGATAATCAGATTCCCTTCTGAGTCCTCCATAACTCAGCCGACTAGTTAGTCTTCGTTACCAAAGGTTACTCGCTTAGGGTAGTCGTCCAAGACACTGGCCTATGGTGACGTCTCCCGAAGAGCGGCCACGCCCATCTGTATCCCGTATTCCCCCTCGCTCGTAGAAGCGCCCATAGCTTCCCCTTCGCTCCACTCAAGAGACCCGCTCTTTTGTTTCCAGTAACTTTTTTATTTCCATTGTTCCCTGGATTCCCCAATCAAAATCAAAAACAACACAACAGTAAAGATAATGAAAAGAAGTTAAATAAAACGCGCGAAAATCTAAGTCTAAGTCTAGTCTAGTCTAACTCCCTAGGAACCCATAGAAACCCAGCAACCACACCCTGTGCACGTTGCAGTAGCCTCTTTTTCAGCACTATATCCGTCCCTTGGATATACACCTAACCTTACCCCTACAATCCCAACATCAACACAACTCCCTTTCCAAACAACACCTACACCTCCTCGTCTTCCACCATCCTCGCGCTTGTGTTTCGCGAGCTACGTCTCAGAGGTTGCTCTGGTTCTCTTTGCACAACATCTCGTTGCGGCTTCCTCGCACTCTTCTTGGAGGCGGCTTTTGCTTTTGTAATATAAGGTCCCACACTCACAGGTCCCAATAAGAACTGGTCATCAGGTACAATATCCCTTGGCAGTGCATCAACACCTTTGTACCGCTCATCAATCCACTTCTTATAAGTCTGATAGGTTGAACCCTGGATTTGCTTCTGATAACCCCAGAAGATCTTCTTAGTTTCCTCGGGTAATGTATCATCAGTATGAATCTGAAGTTCTCTCACACCCTGAAGTTTCACAACATAGAAGAAATGGTTACCTTCACGTCCCACATGGGTAACTTTCACAATCCGGTGAAGAGGATCATTATCCTCTGTATGGTCATATTCCTCCATCTTTCTTCTCAATGAAGGATGGGTTGTAAACAAAGGTTCATGAGAAAAGACAGGTCGTCTTGTAAAGATAATCCTACCCTTTTTCTTCCATTCAGCTACTTCAGCTGCTAATTCCTCCTCTTTGGTTTGCTGAGGGATAGCCTTTTCTGCAGACTCAATAGGTCTACGGTAAGTATATGGTCTCAAACGACTCACATGAACGTCTCTAGAGACAATCTCGCTATTAGGGAAAGTTTCTACAACTTTGTACATGGTTCCAGCATCACCCTTCAAACGATCATGGATGCGCACTGGTCCCACCCAACGGAAGATAAACTTCTTAGGAGCTCCAAGACGTTGCATCTCAGTTTCCAAAGGTACTGCCATCCAAGCACGGTCACCAATATCAAACTCATAAGGAGCTTTATCACATTCTTGAGATTTCTCAGCTAAACATTGTTTTTCTTTTGCTACTTTATCCTTAATAATACTCTGTGCTGCATGAAGTCCTTTGAGGATGTAACGCATAAACAACTTTCGTCGCTCTTCGCCATTAAGCTTACGCACATCTACTACAGGATTTACCTCTTCAGCTTCAATGTGTTGGTCCTCAACTTCATCTACAAAAACTTCATAGAAATTACCGCGCCCAGCTTCATAGACAAAGGTCTCGGTATTTTCCACAGTAACAGAATACCTTGGATATTCCACCAACCATACCTTCCCAGCATTATCCCAAAGTGGTTTTGCATTACTCAAGAGTATGTCTTGTGATCTTGGGTCAACCAAGTCCAAGGTTTTATCTTGATGTTTACCATCTGCGTATGCCCGATAAGTACATTTAAGTACTCCCACTGAATTAATGCGTCCCAAGGTTATAACAACCTGACCTTCATTATAAGTTAAATCCCCCGGGGGAGGTCCAATCTCTAAAGCTGAGGCTCGGCTGTAAACAGCAACTAATCTAGAGACAGGAACACTACCCATCCGTTCTTTAAAATCAGGCAACTTTCCTGGACAAAGCCGATAAACAGAATCGCGTAAGTCCACACGCATTGTTCCTTTCACATAGAAATGGCTTGGAAATGGGCTCACTTTAGACTTTGTCTTAGGGTCATACACCAAACAGAGTATGTCCAACTCATGTTTCTCAAATAAACCTTTCAGTGTACTCCACAAAGGTTGGTCTTCTTTTGCATATCCATACAAGTGTTTACAACACTTGGTGTTAAATTGTTCTACACTAGAAAAGTGTGCTACAGCTATCCTAGGATGTCCATCACCCCAAGGGTCTGGCACCCAGTCATCTTCATCCAACTTCAAATTGGTTTCTGCAGCAACTGCTTCAGTTTCAACTTCATAGGCATTGTCATCAGGATTTACATCCTGTGGGCTAATACCTACAAACATATCCGTTGGTAATCTAGGGTCTCTACCATGCCAAGCAAAGTAGGGTGTCTCATTTGTAGTTCCATGAGGATGTGTCCTGTATGCAAACAACACAAAAGGGAGTATCTTCTCCCAATCATCAAACTTGAACTTATCAATATAGGCTCTTATCTCTTGTGATAAGGTTTTAATCATTCTCTCTGCAGGTCCATTCGCTCTTGGCCAATATGGAGCTGTAAAAGTCTTCTCAAAACCCAGCCAACGACTCATTTGGTGCATCATTACACTGTCTAATGGTGGTCCACCATCTGTATGGAGGAATACTGGTACTCCATGCCTACAAAATATTTTTGTCACCAAGGCCTCACAGACTGTCTCTGCTGTTAAGTCAGGAATAGGGATGGCCTCAGCCCATTTTGTGAAACTGTCCACCCAAACCATAATATAACGATTACCCTCGTCATTTTCTTTTCCAGTATCCATGAAGTCCAAAAATGTTCTTTCCATTGGAAACTCTCCCAAGGGAATAGGATGTAAGTATCCTGTTTTCATAGGAAAGTCTTTAGATTTGTTACAAGTTTCACAGGATTCTACATGGTTCTTTAGATCTTTAACAATGTCAGGCCACCAAAATCTGTCCAACAAGACAGGTAATACTTTTGCATGTCCAAAATGTCCAGCATAAATATCATCATGGTGACGTTCTAAGATAATCCTTCTCAAGGAATCAGGAACACAAAGTGATATTCTTCCTGCAGCACGTCTAACAACGTTCTCATTTAAGTCAGATACAAAGAATAGCAACCCATTAAGATCTAAAATCATTCTCTTTGAGCGGTTAGCCATGGTCTCTGCGTCAAAACCCTCAGGTATTTCAAACTTCTCCTTAAAGCGAATAATTGGTCCAAAATATGGGTCAGCCAATTGTTTCTCCCTCCATGTCTTTATTGATTCGCCCTGTGTAAATGACATCACTCCTAAGTTGATTTCTAACTCCGTCTCGCAGAGTTCTATTGATTCGTTCACAAACGTTGAGAAGTCCACACCTATTTGAGTTTGTTCTTCCCCTATCCATTCTGTTGAATCAACAAGAATATCCCCTCCTAACTTTGCAGGAAATCCCTTCAAGTTAGTGTGTAACTCAAGTCTCAAATGGTCACTACCACTCATATCTGCGTCTACACGCACATCAAATCCTTCTGGTTCAATTCGTTTGTCAATCAAAACGTGGTCAATTCTCCAGAATGGGTACTCAGTTTGATTCTTAGCTTTCAACAACCAAGTTGCACCCATATCCTTTGGATGTTTCACTCGAAAGGCATCATGGTACTTTTCAGTCATTGATTCAAACCAATCCTGTTCCTCTTTACTTATAGTGGACGGAAACCTACTTTGTAAGTTTTCTTCTTTAATAATTGGTGAAGTATCCTCTAACGTCGGCGCAACATTCAAATCACCCATCAGAATCACAAGGTGTTCTTCTCGCAGCTTATCACAATGTATTTTAAGGTCATTCAAGAATTTCAACTTGTAGTCCTGTCGTTCTAAGTGGCGCATTCCACTTGGTACATAAGTGTTTACGATTGCAATATCTCCCAACTTTAGGGTTAACACTCGTCCTTTATCACCTTCATATACAAGAGTATTTCCTTCCTCTATTCGTTCCATTCCTTCAACGGTTTTAACTTCACACCTTCCGTTGAGTTCTTTTCTCCACAGAGTCGCAACTCCGGCATATCCTGTCTCAGCATCATTCAACGAACAGTTCCAATTTGGTAAGTTCTTCAAAGCGGCGAATAGGTTCTTACTTTTATTATTCGTGCCCATGCGCGTCTCTTGTAGACACACAATACTACATCTCTGAGAACTCAAGAAATGCTCCACTCTCTCTGTTAGAGGCAACAACTTGAGGTTGTGTTTCTCATCATAATTTTTCAGTAAGCTACGCAATCCGTTGATATTCCACGTTGAAACATTAATACTTTTCGAAATTGGTAGTCCTGGCGGCTGTCGTTTCTTTTTGCGTAAGTCGCGTAAACTCCGAATTCTTTTATCAGTCTTCGATTTCTTCATTAATCTTGTTCCAAGATCAGTCACTAATTCATGAGTACTTTCCGGTTCTGCTGCTTTTGCTACGTCTTCTGATGCATAAGTTTTCAAGAATAAACGTCGATGTTCACTTTTTGCAAACTCTCTTTCTTCATCCGTAGAAGCAAACTTAGAATACATGTAAGTCTCATATAAAGTTTCGAGGGGGGTATTCTCGTTGTCTTTATCAACCCCAGTCACTTGACCATCGGTCACTTGACTATCAGCCTCTTTTTTAACTGGTTTCTTCACTCCTGTGAAGTTGACTCTCGAAAGTGTATCCGGTACAATTTGATTCTTTCCAGGAACGTGCACAATTGTTAAATCATAATCAGCGAGTGCATAAGCCCATCTCGCGAATCTTCCTGTAAGTGCTCCGCCTTTGAAAAGTTGTACTAACGCTGAATGGTCAGTTTCTACTGTAACAGGTCTCTCGAAAATGTATCGGTCGAAACATCCAACAGCCCAAATTACAGCAAGTCCCTCGCGATCAGTGTTCGAATAACGCTGCTCCGCTTCATTCAACGTTCTCGAAATAAAAGCAACAGGTTTTCTATCAGCTCTACTGCCTGTTGGTCCTTTAGCGTAAAGCGCAGCGCCCAACGCTGTTCCTGAAGCATCACATTCGATAATGTACTCTTCGTTATCTCCTGGTAAGTACAAGATTTTATCATCACATAATGCTCTAATTAACTTTCGAAATGAAGCCTCACACGCCTCAGTCCACAACCACGATTTATCTGCCTTCAACAACGAATACAATGGTGCGGCGATTGACGCGAAGTCTTTAATAAACCTTCGAAAGTAATTTCCGAATCCTAAAAATGACTGCAACTGTCTTACTCCAGTTGGTACAGGCCAATTTCGCAATTTCGAAATCTTGTCTGAGTCTCGACGTAAACCATCTTTAGAAATAACATGTCCCAAAAACGGTAACTCTTGATGAAAGAAAGAACACTTTGATGGCTTAATCTTCAGGTTATATTTATACATACGCGCTAAAACCTTCTCAACATGTTCAAAATGCTCGTCTTCATTATTCGAGTATATAATAATGTCATCGACGTATACCAACGCGAATTTAAACTTATATCCAGCCAGTACAGCGTCCATCATTCTTTGGAATGTCGGTGGTGAGTTAGTCAATCCAAATGGTAATACACGAAAATGATAAAGTCCTTGCGACGAAATGAAAGCTGTCTTTTCTTTACTCTCCTCGTCCATTGGAATCTGCCAGAATCCACTAGCGAGATCAATAGAAGAAAAGTAGTGCTTTCCGGCAACACGGTCGAAGGTCTCATCAATTCTCGGTAATGGGTATCGGTCTGGTACTGTTATAGAATTAAGCTTCCTGAAATCCGCACAGAATCGCCAATTTCCATCTGCCTTCTTCGCTAATACCACTGGCGCAGCATACTGCGAAGTCGATGGTTCAATAATTTTATCCTTCAACATCTTTTCAATGTGTTCTCGTAAGATCTGGGTTCTACCCGCTCCTTCCGGATAAGGATGTGCGTGTGGTATGCGAGCTCCTGGTTTCAGTTCGATTATATGTGCTGGAACTCGTTCCGTACCTGTCACAACATCACTTTTAAACACATCAATGTATTTTGCTATTAAGTCCATGAGCCTCTTTTTTGTGTTCGGACCATAAAAATCGGAGTCCATGTGACTTAAATCAATCTTTTTGAAGATTTCTTCATTGTCCCTATACAGCTCTGGTAGATAATCGCGCTTATCTTCAAGAGTAGTGTCTTTTCCAGGTTTAGAGTTCATGATTGGATCAAAATCCAAGTCCTCTTCCAATTCAGAAGCAACAATATCCGCATAAGTATATGGGTCAAGTGTTTTCAAATCCTTAATAAACTGCGGATCCCCCACAGATTGTATCCACTCAGCACGTTTTTCGCGTATTCTACGTTTTTTACGTGTAGATTCATCCTCAACGTCATATTTTTCTTCTGCTTTCTTTGATACTTCGTTTATGAGTTCGTCTATATGTAACATAAACGTTCGAAACTCTTTATGAGTTCGCGGTTTCTTTCTCTTAGTAAAGCTAATCATTGGGTCGAAGAAATATCGTTCCTTAAACTGTTTATTCAACGAACGCGGTTTAGGTTCGACTACAGACTCAAAGAAGTCTTCGTTCAATTCAATGTAAAGCTCCATTCCTAATTCACGTTCTTCTTCAGAAAAATTAGAAGAGTCGTCATCAGAATCCTCTACGACGGGTGGTTCGACGAAGTCAAACTCATCAACCATAATAGGTCGAGTAACTGCACTTTCTATGATTTCTTCTTTCCTTCCTGAAGGTAAGATATCTTGATTCAAGCAACTCAAGAATGTTTCATTATCCGTAGGATTATGGAGTTTAGCTTGAATCGCCATTTCTAGTAATAAGTCTTGATCACCGGGGTCTATACTGGTAGGTATGTCCAGAATTGGAACTTCTCCAACTGCAACTTCTCCCAACTGAGTCCCTTGATCAAGATTTACTTTTTCACTTCCTGTATACGTAATCATTATCTTAAAAGGTCCTTTATTCAAGTCCTCAATTCGGTACACTGTGTTTGAAACAAGAATACCTCGGTTCGCTAACGCCGAAAGTCCCTGAACCAAACAATTTCGGTTCGAGCCCTCGTCGGTAAGTTTTCTATCTACATTAACTATCAGAACGCGGCCTTCCATTGGTTTCAACTCAACGGCCTCAACTAAGTTTACTGTTGGTACATCGTCAACGACGTATTCCTCATAATATTTCAACGGTACACTCATACGCTGTCGGTTAATAATAGATTCACCATATTTATTCGTAAAGTTTCTCTCCTTCAATAAAGGTCCATAAAAGAGTCTATCGATGGAGAAGCAGAGATCCATTTCGAACTGCTTTATTGCCGGCGTACCCAAAATGATAGGTCTCGGTAATCCTGGTACGAGGGAAAACTTAACCCTACGTTTATAACCATTTCGTTCTCCAATATACACATCTGCATAAAAGAATCCAATCATGGTCATTGCACCAGAAATTCCTTTTGTAGTTCTTAACGTTTTATAACGATATAGCTCTGGTTTTCTAACGAATGAATTGAAAAAATCCATTGAGGCTGAATTATGGTTTGCGCCCGAATCTACCAAGGCATCCGAAAAGTGAATCGACTCAACAAACAAACTAATCGTTGCAATTCGGTATGATCGTTCTAACATTGTATAACTGCTGAAATCTCTCAAATTTAGAGTTGTCTTGCGGTAATCTATTCCCGCTTGGTCTGTTACTTTTGCAACGGCGCCTGAACCATCCTCAAAAATTCCCATAATGCGATTCTCCCATTGTACGTTCAGCAAACGCTTTGGTTTCTTCCCATCCGGATAACCAAACTCTTGTCTCTTCTTATTTACCATAACCGAGTTCTTCAATGGTTTTGAAGTTACAATACTGTCTCTATGTTTAGGTTCATATTTACGTATTTCCTTTTCAGATATGGCAATCCATTCATAACGAATAGGTTCCGATATTTGAGCTTCAAAAGCCTCGGATTTCGGGTTTACTGATTCTTCGAGTGGTATTTCTCTATTGATCGGTTCAACTTCTCTTCGTACCTTATCAAAAAGAATAAATTTAGGAGTTTCCTCATAATTACGTTCTTCGTGTTCTCCATCCTTCACAGAAGCCTCTTTTTCAAGCAAATCCTTAGTTTGTGACTGAAGTCTCTCTGTCTCTGTCACTACAATATTCGAAAAAACAGACTCAGTAACTTTATTCGGCACTACTTGGAAAGGAACTTCAATAAGAGGTGATGAAATAAACGATAACGATTCGGGGATAGACGTTTCGATGGGTTCGACTCTATTAATCATGTTAGTCTCGGCTCTCGTTTCTATCATATGAGGCTCACATTTGTTCATACTAGCTTCCTTAGCTCTTTCATTACGAAGAAACTCAGCGACTCTGTCGGCGTAAGGACAAATGGCATAACGATGCGGTCAACCACAAACATGACAAGAGATCGTGACAGGTCGATTACTAGCTTTCCAAGCTTGACGCTGATCTACACTCATGTTGTATTGTTCAGCAATGTGTTCGAACTTCCAATCCCATGCACTTGGATCCAACTCCGTATTATTCAGGTTTGTCAAAGCTTTTTGAAGCTTTTGATGTTCGTAACTCTGACTATATGGACGTCCACTAGAGGGTCCACTCGAAGGAACTCGTTCACGTTCGTTTCGGTCACGGCTTGGATCACGACGTTGTTGACGTTGTTCATTCACCAAATGTTTAATCAAAACTTCCACATTTCGTTCAACACTTCTAATACGATCCAGGTCTTCCGACTGTGTCGAGTTTCCTTGCAGTTTCAATTTGCTCGACGAATTCAAGCCTTTATCGTACAAGAACTTCGCGACCTCGTCGATTGTAACCTGTGGGGAATTCCAACCAAGCTTTGAAGTTCCAACGATGAACTCATGAGTCCAAAGTTTCTGGATAATCTTATCATCAACTCCCTCTGGAATGGAATGGACAAAACGAGTCTTCAAAACCTCCGCACTCAAACCGTCCGGTCCCAATCTGGCATTTTCATTCTTGCGACGTTCCACTTCCTTCAAAGCGTTGCCATCAATCCACTCAGTATTAGCGACACGTTGAATCAATCTAAATTGTTCTGCAGACGTCTGTAACAGGTTATGCCATGCCTTAATAAGGTTAGCCCTAGACGGATCACGGGTGACAGATTCTTTGAACAATTTGATGTCAGGGTCCGTTAAATCCCACGTCGTAGATAAAATAGCATCCTTGATACAATCATTCTCCGTTGGGTATAGACTCAGAAAGTCATTAACAAATTCTTCGAACTTTTTTCTCCATTCCACACGGTTTTGTTTAGTCAACGGCTCCTTTTCAAACTGAACCAATCTTCGTTTCAACTGCTCAGTCTTGTTGTAGTTCTCCGACAGTTGAGTCACGTTAACAGAAGTACTGCCCAATGAAAGTCCCGCGACCGTAGTCTTCAAGTCTCCCATTGTTCCTACTAGATTGTCCACGTGATTTGCAATGTTCGCTGAACTATTAACAAGTTTTGCAGTGTTCGAGGATAAGTCTGCAGCATGATTAGCAAGAGTGCTGATTCCCCGAGAACTTTGAGATTGAGTAGCAACAAGTTCGCTCAATAAGGATTCGAGATCGCTTGATTCGACTTCTGCCAAAACAGCGGCGGCCTCAAGTTGGAGAGGGACGAGTCCATGTTGTGGAAAATCCTCGGACAGTTTCTTCAAGATTTTGGTCAAATTAGACTTATTGAATTTGTGGTTCAATTCCATCTTGTTAATAAGAGCGCTATGAATTCGAATAAGTTCCGGCTCATCCTCAACTAGGGCACCAGTGCTTCTGCGTCTGAGTTTGTTGTCCGACGTGAAGTTATAAGATATTCCTTCTAATACAAATGAAACCTTAACGGAGCTGTAATTAAAGTATAACAAAGTCAATATCAGAATCAGAGAAGTAATCAAACAAGTGTAAAACGTTACAGAGAGCTGCTCGATCCTCCAGAACTCATATGTGGCTGCTTCTGTTGGTTGTACAATCAGGTTGAGAACTACGTAAAACAACGGTCGTTTGCACGAGATTTTCGAAATACACAAGAGATGCTCCTTTATCCTTTCCTTCAGTGACAATCTCTTGTTTCCATATCGTTCATCATTCGTCGCAAGAATGAAAATGCCAGATTGGGACCGGACGGTTTGAGTGCGGAGGTTTTGAAGACTCGTTTTGTCCATTCCATTCCAGAGGGAGTTGATGATAAGATTATCCAGAAACTTTGGACTCATGAGTTCATCGTTGGAACTTCAAAGCTTGGTTGGAATTCCCCACAGGTTACAATCGACGAGGTCGCGAAGTTCTTGTACGATAAAGGCTTGAATTCGTCGAGCAAATTGAATTGCTCCTCCGTCGGTTGAGATAAATTTCAGTTATAGAATCTTTAATGAGTAAAACAACACTTCCAAAACAGATGAAAATCGAATACATCCAATAAAACCAAAGGTTGTACTTATGCTCGTCAGTAATCACGGTCATTCCTGCGATGGCTCCCATAACTACGTTCACGACGATCATCGTAATCGCGTCTGTCTTCGTAATCACGACGGTCACCATAACCATCGTTGTTATCACGGCGATCTGCCAATAAATGAGTTCTTCCACTCTGCTCACTCATCGTGGCTTACCTTGACGAGAGTATCTGCGATCTTCATCGCGTTCACGTTTACGGTTTCGATTGTCCTTCATGTCTTGGCGTCGCGACATATCTTCAGCTTGACAGGTACTAAAACACGTCGCTCCCAAAGCAAAGAATCGAGCACTCGATTCCTTAGAAGGCATCACAAAACTCTTGGCTCCAAAGATCCGGTCGAAAGAAAGGTCAAGAGCACGCCTGCTTATTTCGTGACGTTTCTTAAGTTCAAGATCCTTGAAGTACGCGTTTCTCTAATCAGCTCCCTTTAATGCATACAAAGTGATCTGGATTCTTGTTTCTGCTTCAAGTGCAGTTTTCACGACTGGTTGCATTTCTAACCAGTCAGAACTCAACACCCACAAGAGCAAAAAGCACCATGTTAAGCTCTAATCAGCTCCCTTTAATGCATACAAAGTGATCTGGATGCTTGTTTCTGCTTCAAGTGCAGTTTTCACAACTGGTTGCATTTTACAACCAGTCAGAACTCAACACCCACAACAGCAAAAAGCACCATGTCAAGATCTAATCAGCTCCCTTTAATGCATACAAAGTGATCTGGATGCTTGTTTCTGCTTCAAGTGCAGTTTTCACGACTGGTTGCATTTCTAACCAGTCAGAACTCAACACCCAACCAGAGCAAAAAGCACCATGTTAAGCTCTAATCAGCTTCCTTTAATGCATACAAAGTGATCTGGATGCTTGTTTCTGCTTCAAGTGCAGTTTTCACGACTGGTTGCATTTTCAACCAGTCAGAACTCAACACCCACAAGAGCAAAAGCACCATGTCAAGATCTAATCAGCTCCCTTTAATGCATACAAAGTGATCTGGATTCTTGTTTCTGCTTCAAGTGCAGTTTTCACGACTGGTTGCATTTCTAACCAGTCAGAACTCAACACCACCAGAGCAAAAAGCACCATGTCAAGATCTAATCAGCTCCCTTTAATGCATACAAAGTGATCTGGATGCTTGTTTCTGCTTCAAGTGCAGTTTTCACGACTGGTTGCATTTCTAACCAGTCAGAACTCAACACCACAAGAGCAAAAAGCACATGTCAAGATCTAATCAGCTCCCTTTAATGCATACAAAGTGATCTGGATTCTTGTTTCTGCTTCAAGTGCAGTTTTCACGACTGGTTGCATTTCTAACCAGTCAGAACTCAACACCCCAAGAGCAAAAAGCACCATGTCAAGATCTAATCAGCTCCCTTTAATGCATACAAAGTGATCTGGATTCTTGTTTCTGCTTCAAGTGCAGTTTTCACGACTGGTTGCATTTCTAACCAGTCAGAACTCAACACCCACAAGAGCAAAAAGCACCATGTCAAGATCTAATCAGCTCCCTTTAATGCATACAAAGTGATCTGGATGCTTGTTTCTGCTTCAAGTGCAGTTTTCACGACTGGTTGCATTTTCAACCAGTCAGAACTCAACACCCACAACAGCAAAAAGCACCATGTCAAGATCTAATCAGCTCCCTTTAATGCATACAAAGTGATCTGGATGCTTGTTTCTGCTTCAAGTGCAGTTTTCACGACTGGTTGCATTTTAACCAGTCAGAACTCAACACCCACAAGAGCAAAAAGCACCATGTCAAGATCTAATCAGCTCCCTTTAATGCATACAAAGTGATCTGGATGCTTGTTTCTGCTTCAAGTGCAGTTTTCACGACTGGTTGCATTTCTAACCAGTCAGAACTCAACACCACAAGAGCAAAAAGCACCATGTCAAGATCTAATCAGCTCCCTTTAATGCATACAAAGTGATCTGGATCTTGTTTCTGCTTCAAGTGCAGTTTTCACGACTGGTTGCATTTTCAACCAGTCAGAACTCAACACCCACAAGAGCAAAAAGCACCATGTCAAGATCTAATCAGCTCCCTTTAATGCATACAAAGTGATCTGGATGCTTGTTTCTGCTTCAAGTGCAGTTTTCACGACTGGTTGCATTTCTAACCAGTCAGAACTCAACACCCACAAGAGCAAAAAGCACCATGTTAAGCTCTAATCAGCTCCCTTTAATGCATACAAAGTGATCTGGATGCTTGTTTCTGCTTCAAGTGCAGTTTTCACGACTGGTTGCATTTCTAACCAGTCAGAACTCAACACCCACAAGAGCAAAAAGCACCATGTCAAGATCTAATCAGCTCCCTTTAATGCATACAAAGTGATCTGGATCTTGTTTCTGCTTCAAGTGCAGTTTTCACGACTGGTTGCATTTCTAACCAGTCAGAACTCAACACCCACAAGAGCAAAAAGCACCATGTCAAGATCTAATCAGCTCCCTTTAATGCATACAAAGTGATCTGGATTCTTGTTTCTGCTTCAAGTGCAGTTTTCACGACTGGTTGCATTTCTAACCAGTCAGAACTCAACACCCACAAGAGCAAAAAGCACCATGTCAAGATCTAATCAGCTCCCTTTAATGCATACAAAGTGATCTGGATCTTGTTTCTGCTTCAAGTGCAGTTTTCACGACTGGTTGCATTTCTAACCAGTCAGAACTCAACACCCACAAGAGCAAAAAGCACCATGTCAAGATCTAATCAGCTCCCTTTAATGCATACAAAGTGATCTGGATGCTTGTTTCTGCTTCAAGTGCAGTTTTCACGACTGGTTGCATTTCTAACCAGTCAGAACTCAACACCCACAAGAGCAAAAAGCACCATGTAAGATCTAATCAGCTCCCTTTAATGCATACAAAGTGATCTGGATGCTTGTTTCTGCTTCAAGTGCAGTTTTCACGACTGGTTGCATTTCTAACCAGTCAGAACTCAACACCCACAAGAGCAAAAAGCACCATGTCAAGATCTAATCAGCTCCCTTTAATGCATACAAAGTGATCTGGATTCTTGTTTCTGCTTCAAGTGCAGTTTTCACGACTGGTTGCATTTCTAACCAGTCAGAACTCAACACCCACAAGAGCAAAAAGCACCATGTTAAGATCTAATCAGCTCCCTTTAATGCATACAAAGTGATCTGGATTCTTGTTTCTGCTTCAAGTGCAGTTTTCACGACTGGTTGCATTTCTAACCAGTCAGAACTCAACACCCACAAGAGCAAAAAGCACCATGTAAGATCTAATCAGCTCCCTTTAATGCATACAAAGTGATCTGGATTCTTGTTTCTGCTTCAAGTGCAGTTTTCACGACTGGTTGCATTTCTAACCAGTCAGAACTCAACACCACAAGAGCAAAAAGCACCATGTCAAGATCTAATCAGCTCCCTTTAATGCATACAAAGTGATCTGGATGCTTGTTTCTGCTTCAAGTGCAGTTTTCACGACTGGTTGCATTTCTAACCAGTCAGAACTCAACACCCACAAGAGCAAAAAGCACCATGTCAAGATCTAATCAGCTCCCTTTAATGCATACAAAGTGATCTGGATTCTTGTTTCTGCTTCAAGTGCAGTTTTCACGACTGGTTGCATTTCTAACCAGTCAGAACTCAACACCCACAAGAGCAAAAAGCACCATGTCAAGATCTAATCAGCTCCCTTTAATGCATACAAAGTGATCTGGATCTTGTTTCTGCTTCAAGTGCAGTTTTCACGACTGGTTGCATTTCTAACCAGTCAGAACTCAACACCCACAAGAGCAAAAAGCACCATGTCAAGATCTAATCAGCTCCCTTTAATGCATACAAAGTGATCTGGATGCTTGTTTCTGCTTCAAGTGCAGTTTTCACGACTGGTTGCATTTCTAACCAGTCAGAACTCAACACCCACAAGAGCAAAAAGCACCATGTCAAGATCTAATCAGCTCCCTTTAATGCATACAAAGTGATCTGGATTCTTGTTTCTGCTTCAAGTGCAGTTTTCACGACTGGTTGCATTTCTAACCAGTCAGAACTCAACACCCACAAGAGCAAAAAGCACCATGTCAAGATCTAATCAGCTCCCTTTAATGCATACAAAGTGATCTGGATTCTTGTTTCTGCTTCAAGTGCAGTTTTCACGACTGGTTGCATTTCTAACCAGTCAGAACTCAACACCCACAAGAGCAAAAAGCACCATGTCAAGATCTAATCAGCTCCCTTTAATGCATACAAAGTGATCTGGATTCTTGTTTCTGCTTCAAGTGCAGTTTTCACGACTGGTTGCATTTCTAACCAGTCAGAACTCAACACCCACAAGAGCAAAAAGCACCATGTCAAGATCTAATCAGCTCCCTTTAATGCATACAAAGTGATCTGGATTCTTGTTTCTGCTTCAAGTGCAGTTTTCACGACTGGTTGCATTTCTAACCAGTCAGAACTCAACACCCACAAGAGCAAAAAGCACCATGTCAAGATCTAATCAGCTCCCTTTAATGCATACAAAGTGATCTGGATGCTTGTTTCTGCTTCAAGTGCAGTTTTCACGACTGGTTGCATTTCTAACCAGTCAGAACTCAACACCCACAAGAGCAAAAAGCACCATGTCAAGATCTAATCAGCTCCCTTTAATGCATACAAAGTGATCTGGATGCTTGTTTCTGCTTCAAGTGCAGTTTTCACGACTGGTTGCATTTCTAACCAGTCAGAACTCAACACCCACAAGAGCAAAAAGCACCATGTCAAGATCTAATCAGCTCCCTTTAATGCATACAAAGTGATCTGGATGCTTGTTTCTGCTTCAAGTGCAGTTTTCACGACTGGTTGCATTTCTAACCAGTCAGAACTCAACACCCACAAGAGCAAAAAGCACCATGTCAAGATCTAATCAGCTCCCTTTAATGCATACAAAGTGATCTGGATGCTTGTTTCTGCTTCAAGTGCAGTTTTCACGACTGGTTGCATTTCTAACCAGTCAGAACTCAACACCCACAAGAGCAAAAAGCACCATGTCAAGATCTAATCAGCTCCCTTTAATGCATACAAAGTGATCTGGATGCTTGTTTCTGCTTCAAGTGCAGTTTTCACGACTGGTTGCATTTCTAACCAGTCAGAACTCAACACCCACAAGAGCAAAAAGCACCATGTCAAGATCTAATCAGCTCCCTTTAATGCATACAAAGTGATCTGGATGCTTGTTTCTGCTTCAAGTGCAGTTTTCACGACTGGTTGCATTTCTAACCAGTCAGAACTCAACACCCACAAGAGCAAAAAGCACCATGTCAAGATCTAATCAGCTCCCTTTAATGCATACAAAGTGATCTGGATGCTTGTTTCTGCTTCAAGTGCAGTTTTCACGACTGGTTGCATTTCTAACCAGTCAGAACTCAACACCCACAAGAGCAAAAAGCACCATGTCAAGATCTAATCAGCTCCCTTTAATGCATACAAAGTGATCTGGATGCTTGTTTCTGCTTCAAGTGCAGTTTTCACGACTGGTTGCATTTCTAACCAGTCAGAACTCAACACCCACAAGAGCAAAAAGCACCATGTCAAGATCTAATCAGCTCCCTTTAATGCATACAAAGTGATCTGGATGCTTGTTTCTGCTTCAAGTGCAGTTTTCACGACTGGTTGCATTTCTAACCAGTCAGAACTCAACACCCACAAGAGCAAAAAGCACCATGTCAAGATCTAATCAGCTCCCTTTAATGCATACAAAGTGATCTGGATGCTTGTTTCTGCTTCAAGTGCAGTTTTCACGACTGGTTGCATTTCTAACCAGTCAGAACTCAACACCCACAAGAGCAAAAAGCACCATGTCAAGATCTAATCAGCTCCCTTTAATGCATACAAAGTGATCTGGATGCTTGTTTCTGCTTCAAGTGCAGTTTTCACGACTGGTTGCATTTCTAACCAGTCAGAACTCAACACCCACAAGAGCAAAAAGCACCATGTCAAGATCTAATCAGCTCCCTTTAATGCATACAAAGTGATCTGGATGCTTGTTTCTGCTTCAAGTGCAGTTTTCACGACTGGTTGCATTTCTAACCAGTCAGAACTCAACACCCACAAGAGCAAAAAGCACCATGTCAAGATCTAATCAGCTCCCTTTAATGCATACAAAGTGATCTGGATGCTTGTTTCTGCTTCAAGTGCAGTTTTCACGACTGGTTGCATTTCTAACCAGTCAGAACTCAACACCAACCAGAGCAAAAAGCACCATGTCAAGATCTAATCAGCTCCCTTTAATGCATACAAAGTGATCTGGATGCTTGTTTCTGCTTCAAGTGCAGTTTTCACGACTGGTTGCATTTCTAACCAGTCAGAACTCAACACCCACAAGAGCAAAAAGCACCATGTCAAGATCTAATCAGCTCCCTTTAATGCATACAAAGTGATCTGGATGCTTGTTTCTGCTTCAAGTGCAGTTTTCACGACTGGTTGCATTTCTAACCAGTCAGAACTCAACACCCACAAGAGCAAAAAGCACCATGTCAAGATCTAATCAGCTCCCTTTAATGCATACAAAGTGATCTGGATGCTTGTTTCTGCTTCAAGTGCAGTTTTCACGACTGGTTGCATTTCTAACCAGTCAGAACTCAACACCAACCAGAGCAAAAAGCACCATGTCAAGATCTAATCAGCTCCCTTTAATGCATACAAAGTGATCTGGATGCTTGTTTCTGCTTCAAGTGCAGTTTTCACGACTGGTTGCATTTCTAACCAGTCAGAACTCAACACCCACAGAGCAAAAAGCACCATGTCAAGATCTAATCAGCTCCCTTTAATGCATACAAAGTGATCTGGATGCTTGTTTCTGCTTCAAGTGCAGTTTTCACGACTGGTTGCATTTCTAACCAGTCAGAACTCAACACCCACAAGAGCAAAAAGCACCATGTCAAGATCTAATCAGCTCCCTTTAATGCATACAAAGTGATCTGGATGCTTGTTTCTGCTTCAAGTGCAGTTTTCACGACTGGTTGCATTTCTAACCAGTCAGAACTCAACACCAACCAGAGCAAAAAGCACCATGTAAGATCTAATCAGCTCCCTTTAATGCATACAAAGTGATCTGGATGCTTGTTTCTGCTTCAAGTGCAGTTTTCACGACTGGTTGCATTTCTAACCAGTCAGAACTCAACACCACAAGAGCAAAAAGCACCATGTCAAGATCTAATCAGCTCCCTTTAATGCATACAAAGTGATCTGGATGCTTGTTTCTGCTTCAAGTGCAGTTTTCACGACTGGTTGCATTTCTAACCAGTCAGAACTCAACACCACAAGAGCAAAAAGCACCATGTAAGATCTAATCAGCTCCCTTTAATGCATACAAAGTGATCTGGATGCTTGTTTCTGCTTCAAGTGCAGTTTTCACGACTGGTTGCATTTCTAACCAGTCAGAACTCAACACCAACCAGAGCAAAAAGCACCATGTAAGATCTAATCAGCTCCCTTTAATGCATACAAAGTGATCTGGATGCTTGTTTCTGCTTCAAGTGCAGTTTTCACGACTGGTTGCATTTCTAACCAGTCAGAACTCAACACCACAGAGCAAAAAGCACCATGTAAGATCTAATCAGCTCCCTTTAATGCATACAAAGTGATCTGGATGCTTGTTTCTGCTTCAAGTGCAGTTTTCACGACTGGTTGCATTTCTAACCAGTCAGAACTCAACACCACAAGAGCAAAAAGCACCATGTCAAGATCTAATCAGCTCCCTTTAATGATACAAAGTGATCTGGATGCTTGTTTCTGCTTCAAGTGCAGTTTTCACGACTGGTTGCATTTCTAACCAGTCAGAACTCAACACCAACAGAGCAAAAAGCACCATGTAAGATCTAATCAGCTCCCTTTAATGCATACAAAGTGATCTGGATGCTTGTTTCTGCTTCAAGTGCAGTTTTCACGACTGGTTGCATTTCTAACCAGTCAGAACTCAACACCAACCAGAGCAAAAAGCACCATGTAAGATCTAATCAGCTCCCTTTAATGCATACAAAGTGATCTGGATGCTTGTTTCTGCTTCAAGTGCAGTTTTCACGACTGGTTGCATTTCTAACCAGTCAGAACTCAACACCAACAGAGCAAAAAGCACCATGTAAGCTCTAATCAGCTCCCTTTAATGCATACAAAGTGATCTGGATGCTTGTTTCTGCTTCAAGTGCAGTTTTCACGACTGGTTGCATTTCTAACCAGTCAGAACTCAACACCCACAAGAGCAAAAAGCACCATGTTAAGCTCTAATCAGCTCCCTTTAATGCATACAAAGTGATCTGGATGCTTGTTTCTGCTTCAAGTGCAGTTTTCACGACTGGTTGCATTTTACAACCAGTCAGAATCAACACAACCAGAGCAAAAGCACCATGTTAAGCTCTAATCAGCTCCCTTTAATGCATACAAAGTGATCTGGATGCTTGTTTCTGCTTCAAGTGCAGTTTTCACGACTGGTTGCATTTACAACCAGTCAGAACTCAACACCCACAAGAGCAAAAAGCACCATGTCAAGATCTAATCAGCTCCCTTTAATGCATACAAAGTGATCTGGATGCTTGTTTCTGCTTCAAGTGCAGTTTTCACGACTGGTTGCATTTACAACCAGTCAGAATTCAACACTAACCAGAGCAAAATGCACCATGTTAAGCTCTAATCAGCTCCCTTTAATGCATACAAAGTGATCTGGATGCTTGTTTCTGCTTCAAGTGCAGTTTTCACGACTGGTTGCATTTTACAACCAGTCAGAACTCAACACCCACAACAGCAAAAAGCACCATGACAAGATCTAATCAGCTCCCTTTAATGCATACAAAGTGATCTGGATTCTTTTTCTGCTTCAACTGCAGTTTTCACGACTGGTTGCATTTCTAACCAGTCAGAACTCAACACCAACCAGAGCTAAAAGCACAATGTCAAGATCTAATCAGCTCCCTTTAATGCATACAAAGTGATCTGGATGCTTGTTTCTGCTTCAACTGCAGTTTTCACGACTGGTTGCATTTCTAACCAGTCAGAACTCAACACCCACAAGAGCAAAAAGCACCATGACAAGATCTAATCAGCTCCCTTTAATGCATACAAAGTGATCTGGATTCTTGTTTCTGCTTCAAGTGCAGTTTTTACGACTGGTTGCATTTTACAACCAGTCAGAACTCAACACCCACAAGAGCAAAAAGCGCCATGACAAGATCTAATCAGCTCCCTTTAATGCATACAAAGTGATCTGGATTCTTGTTTCTGCTTCAACTGCAGTTTTCACGACTGGTTGCATTTCTAACCAGTCAGAACTCAACACCCACAAGAGCAAAAAGCACCATGTCAAGATCTAATCAGCTCCCTTTAATGGAATTAGTTGAGATAATTGGAAACATCGACCGACCCAACATTAGTTACAGTGTAATGACCAAATCCAAACTCGAGATTGACATAGGTCAAATTTTCGCTGATGTTACATCTGAACAGTATTCAGCGACTCTTTACCCAACTGTGTTGTATTGGGACGACAAATCAAAATGCACAAGCCTATTTCACAAGATACGGGATTTGAGAAACTCGGGAAGCACAGAGAATAAGGTTTTTCTCTACACAGCTGACATTTGTGATAAGTCAAAGGATGGTATTATCAAATCCGTTAAGAAAGGCACTGACACAAAAGTAATCATTGCAACAAATGCTCTTGGACTTGGGGTTGATATACCAAATGGAAGGCGTGTTATTCATTTGCAAGTTCCACAAAGCTTTAATGATTTGGTGCAAGCCATGGGACGTGGTGGACGAGATGGATTGCCGTCAATCCACACACTCTTCATTAATTCAAAAGGGCTTGTTGAATTACTAGAACCGCATAATGCCAGTGTCAAGTACTCCAGCCGGGATAGAGACATCAAGGTGTATTCAGACTATGTAAGTGGATTAATGTGTCGGCGGAAGATTATTTTGGACTATTACGTTACCAGCAATGAATCAATGGAGCCATCTGCACTTTGCTGCGATGTTTGCACCAATTCTAGTATGGTTTTGGCTGGTGTGAGTCTTAAACGTGAAGTTACCGAAGTGCGTGATTCAACAACAACAAAGCGGCAAAAGTCTCGAACTAAATATCCTCTTTCAATGGAATCACGAATTTTGATGCTCAACAGTCTTTCGCTTTCCCGTATTCCCTTCATAGTTGGACATGGAATCATGTTTTCATCGCAATATGGGATGCAATTAGCCGAAGTTATTGCCGCTGATGCCTACAGTGTGTGCCTAGATGGGGAAAAACCTTGGGAATCTGGAACTCAAGTGTATCAAAAAGATTGGATTGAACTTTGCTTAAAGCTGAGGATGCTTGCAAAGCTGAGTGCTACAGTTCACAAAAGCTCTCCTCTGTTCAACGACGCTACAGAAAATATCTGGAAGAATTCACACTGCTCAATGTTGTTTCGCAAGAGTTTGTGGATGATAGTGACTAACGTCTATTGTGTCAAATCAACAAGAAAGCATTCCTCTCCATCACTATCAATACAAAGTCTATAGTTAAAATCCGTGTCCAAAACATCCTCTTCCTCAAATAAATTGACATCTTGATCTAAAACTCCTGTGTTTGCCTTTTTGATTGCCTTTGGAATATATACGTTGATTAATTCTGTAACGACAGTTTCATCAATTGCATTAACTTGATAGGTGCTTTCAGAGGTTATATGCAAGGAAAGCATCTGGCTGTTTTCAATGTCCTTTAAAAGAGAGGCCTTGTCATCGGTAAGTAAAACGTCACTATGCTTCGCAGCTCGGGAAGATAACCCAATTTGTTTCATTAATTCATTCCGCTGAGCCCGAAGCAACGAACATGTCAATGCAGTTCTCATATCTGCTGCATCAGAAACACTATTTCCTTTGGAGGCCATGGCCTTGAAGTCCCCGTTCAAGAATTCAACAGCCAAATCGACAGGAAAATGAGTGTCAGGACGGCCTGCAGGATTTACAACCATTCCGTTAGATGTGACATAAGCACATCTCTCAGACTCCTCTGATTCTTTTTGAATCAAGTCCGTAACAATAGCATTGGCGTATTTTACCGCATATATTTTGAAGACTGGGAGTGCTAAGCGGTGCAGGGATTGTATTCCAGTGGAGTCATTGTAATGAACAGCAGAAGAGTATACTTTATACCACCCCATCCGTTTTACAAATTCAATCATATAACCCCTGGACGGGTTGAGGGTTGTTGAAACGTACTCAACTTTGGGTTTTCGGGATCCCAAAACGTACTGTTCACGAAACACTGAGTTGTTTAGAACTGACATGACAGCTTCAACAAGCTGAAGAGCATTAGCTTGCGGTGTATTTCCAGTATATATTACATGTTTTGCAGTATCTTGAATGAGAGCCGTCAAGTATACTTCCCAGGTCGCAAGGAATACTCTCTCCATTGCATAAAAATCGAACTTCTTTTCCTTTAACAGCTTGTCTATATTCTTTCCAAAGTATCCAACACTGCCAAACAAACCACTGTCGTACTTAAAGTGTTTTGCCATGCAGCTGATATAGTTCATTTTCAGATGAAATAGCCCTAATACTGGCTTAATTGGTAGTAGTAAATCCAAGTCACTTCCAAATGCCGAATCAGCACTTCGACGCCATTTTGCAGAGCGTATGTTTGTTATGGTTCCCACATCGCCAACTATAGGAAGTTCTGCCTTAGTACTTGCAGGAACTCCAAGTCTTGTTATGTATTCAGTACAAAGCTTTGTAGCCCCTGCAGCCGTCATATCCTTTTCATTAGACAATCCGAAGGGAAGCAACATGATTTTTGAGGTTTGGCGGAGAGGGTGCAAGACTTGATGCTTAACTTCCGAAAACTCAGGAAGTAACCTAATGACGTTCTCCAATACCAAGTTACTCAAATGACCTTGAAAGAAAACATTGTCTAATTCTGTTGGCATAATATGGGCAACAGTCAGATTTGCAATGGCTATTCTCGGATTGGTTGATGACAAAGAAGAATCGTCATAATGCACAGGTATTATTGCTTTCATAGTCTGTGATAGCATACTAATGTTAAATGCAATTAGATTGGTACATTTACCGCAATGTGCTTACTGATTCTGATTTACACTTTTTCCAGTTTTTTCGACAGTTTTTATATGACGCTCAATGTTATCATACGCTCCAATATATTGAAAAGGCTTCCAATTTCCTGAAATCAACATTTCTGTTTCTACACTAAGTTTTGTGATTTCACGAATTGTCGTTCTCCATGAACATGAGAGTCCCAACGTATTCAGAATACAGAAACCACTGTACGTCAATCCCTCTCCTTTGAGTATGATACCGAGGTGTTTTTGAAGGTAGTTATTGCTTTTATTAGAGTTAAAAGCAACTACAGAGCCTACAGTCGCGACTATTTGCTCAACGCCACCACAAATCCCGTTGAGCAATGTCACAAAAAAGGGACAAGCGCTGCGCAATCGATTCAGAATAAATTTGACATTGAATGTATCTGTATCTGTATCTGATGAGCGCCCTAATTCCAATGTTTTAAGCTCTTGAAGCACAAGATTGATTCCAACCACAGATGCAATGTCTCCTCGAATCTCCTTGGATTTACAATCATTAAGCAAGCGTGAAATAATATCCTTAGAATGGTCATCGGTCAATGTCGCTGTTGATATAATTGCCAATATACGGTCTTTCGCCTCGGCAGATGATGATTGAGCTTTCTCCAAAAAGATTTGTGTGTCGATTACAGAGTTAATATATGCTTCTTCCTTCTTGGCTTTTGACCGAACATTTGAGAGCCCTGCTAAGCGAGATAGTCCAAGAAAAGTTCGATTGTAGTGTTGCGGGTCATTGAAAACGTTTGTTGGCCGAATAACTGCATCAGGTCTTCGCAAATGATCGCGATCCTTGCTTTGAGACTCAGCCAATACTTGCGGCGTGATTAAAGGCATGAGAGCTTTCCGTTTTGAGCGATTGTTTGAAGACTGAGAGGAAGATTCGTTCACAACTGCTCTCTTGGTAAACTTTCCACCACTTCGCTCAGCGTATCGCTTATTTGCAGTCTTGTTCTCCATAAGAGCGGCGGTGGTGGGGTGCAGAGAGGCGGTGGAGCCTGGTGAAGTCTCTTGATGGTCCTGCAAAAACAGTCAGCGGGCGATTACAGGAGCCACAAGCGAGCGACATCGATTTCCTTCGGTAGCTTACCGAGTTTGCCATTGATCAACGTCTGTGCCAAGTTTCGTAGCTTGCGGTCGAACGGTTGGGGAGTCGCAGCGGTAGTTTCTTTTCCTGAGGGGACTTTGGCAACAGACTGCTATTCGCACGAAAATCGACTCCCCAAAAAAAGAGCGAAGAAGCAGTCTGTATTCATTCAGACAACTTCAAGTGCAGTTTTCACGACTGGTTGCATTTCTAACCAGTCAGAACTCAACACCCACAAGAG
Organism: Rhizoclosmatium globosum; assembly: GCA_002104985.1. NCBI lineage: Eukaryota > Fungi > Chytridiomycota > Chytridiomycetes > Chytridiales > Chytriomycetaceae > Rhizoclosmatium > Rhizoclosmatium globosum. The sequence goes on from MCGO01000291.1 coordinate 24,631, forward strand.
CAAAAAGCACCATGTTAAATTCTAATCAGCTCCCTTTAATGCATACAAAGTGATCTGGATTCTTGTTTCTGCTTCAAGTGCAGTTTTCACGACTGGTTGCATTTCTAACCAGTCAGAACTCAACACCCACAAGAGCAAAAAGCACCATGTCAAGATCTAATCAGCTCCCTTTAATGCATACAAAGTGATCTGGATTCTTGTTTCTGCTTCAAGTGCATTTTCACGACTGGTTGCATTTCTAACCAGTCAGAACTCAACACAACAGAGCAAAAAGCACCATGTAAGATCTAATCAGCTCCCTTTAATGCATACAAAGTGATCTGGATCTTGTTTCTGCTTCAAGTGCAGTTTTCACGACTGGTTGCATTTCTAACCAGTCAGAACTCAACACCAACCAGAGCAAAAAGCACCATGTCAAGATCTAATCAGCTCCCTTTAATGCATACAAAGTGATCTGGATGCTTGTTTCTGCTTCAAGTGCAGTTTTCACGACTGGTTGCATTTCTAACCAGTCAGAACTCAACACCCACAAGAGCAAAAAGCACCATGTCAAGATCTAATCAGCTCCCTTTAATGCATACAAAGTGATCTGGATTCTTGTTTCTGCTTCAAGTGCAGTTTTCACGACTGGTTGCATTTCTAACCAGTCAGAACTCAACACCCACAAGAGCAAAAAGCACCATGTCAAGATCTAATCAGCTCCCTTTAATGCATACAAAGTGATCTGGATTCTTGTTTCTGCTTCAAGTGCAGTTTTCACGACTGGTTGCATTTCTAACCAGTCAGAACTCAACACTAACCAGAGCAAAATGCACCATGTCAAGATCTAATCAGCTCCTTTAATGCATACAAAGTGATCTGGATTCTTGTTTCTGCTTCAAGTGCAGTTTTCACGACTGGTTGCATTTCTAACCAGTCAGAACTCAACACCCACAAGAGCAAAAAGCACCATGTCAAGATCTAATCAGCTCCCTTTAATGCATACAAAGTGATCTGGATTCTTGTTTCTGCTTCAAGTGCAGTTTTCACGACTGGTTGCATTTCTAACCAGTCAGAACTCAACACCCACAAGAGCAAAAAGCACCATGTCAAGATCTAATCAGCTCCCTTTAATGCATACAAAGTGATCTGGATGCTTGTTTCTGCTTCAAGTGCAGTTTTCACGACTGGTTGCATTTCTAACCAGTCAGAACTCAACACCCACAACAGCAAAAAGCACCATGTCAAGATCTAATCAGCTCCCTTTAATGCATACAAAGTGATCTGGATGCTTGTTTCTGCTTCAAGTGCAGTTTTCACGACTGGTTGCATTTCTAACCAGTCAGAACTCAACACCACCAGAGCAAAAAGCACCATGTTAAGCTCTAATCAGCTCCCTTTAATGCATACAAAGTGATCTGGATTCTTGTTTCTGCTTCAAGTGCAGTTTTCACGACTGGTTGCATTTCTAACCAGTCAGAACTCAACACCACAAGAGCAAAAAGCACCATGTCAAGATCTAATCAGCTCCCTTTAATGCATACAAAGTGATCTGGATTCTTGTTTCTGCTTCAAGTGCAGTTTTCACGACTGGTTGCATTTCTAACCAGTCAGAACTCAACACCCACAAGAGCAAAAAGCACCATGTCAAGATCTAATCAGCTCCCTTTAATGCATACAAAGTGATCTGGATTCTTGTTTCTGCTTCAAGTGCAGTTTTCACGACTGGTTGCATTTCTAACCAGTCAGAACTCAACACCCACAAGAGCAAAAAGCACCATGTCAAGATCTAATCAGCTCCCTTTAATGCATACAAAGTGATCTGGATTCTTGTTTCTGCTTCAAGTGCAGTTTTCACGACTGGTTGCATTTCTAACCAGTCAGAACTCAACACCACCAGAGCAAAAAGCACCATGTTAAATCTAATCAGCTCCCTTTAATGCATACAAAGTGATCTGGATTCTTGTTTCTGCTTCAAGTGCAGTTTTCACGACTGGTTGCATTTCTAACCAGTCAGAACTCAACACCAACAGAGCAAAAAGCACCATGTCAAGATCTAATCAGCTCCCTTTAATGCATACAAAGTGATCTGGATTCTTGTTTCTGCTTCAAGTGCAGTTTTCACGACTGGTTGCATTTCTAACCAGTCAGAACTCAACACCACAAGAGCAAAAAGCACCATGTCAAGATCTAATCAGCTCCCTTTAATGCATACAAAGTGATCTGGATGCTTGTTTCTGCTTCAAGTGCAGTTTTCACGACTGGTTGCATTTCTAACCAGTCAGAACTCAACACCCACAAGAGCAAAAAGCACCATGTCAAGATCTAATCAGCTCCCTTTAATGCATACAAAGTGATCTGGATTCTTGTTTCTGCTTCAAGTGCAGTTTTCACGACTGGTTGCATTTCTAACCAGTCAGAACTCAACACCAACAGAGCAAAAAGCACCATGTTAAATCTAATCAGCTCCCTTTAATGCATACAAAGTGATCTGGATGCTTGTTTCTGCTTCAAGTGCAGTTTTCACGACTGGTTGCATTTACAACCAGTCAGAACTCAACACCCACAAGAGCAAAAAGCACCATGTCAAGATCTAATCAGCTCCCTTTAATGCATACAAAGTGATCTGGATTCTTGTTTCTGCTTCAAGTGCAGTTTTCACGACTGGTTGCATTTCTAACCAGTCAGAACTCAACACCCACAAGAGCAAAAAGCACCATGTCAAGATCTAATCAGCTCCCTTTAATGCATACAAAGTGATCTGGATGCTTGTTTCTGCTTCAAGTGCAGTTTTACGACTGGTTGCATTTCTAACCAGTCAGAACTCAACACCCACAAGAGCAAAAAGCACCATGTCAAGATCTAATCAGCTCCCTTTAATGCATACAAAGTGATCTGGATTCTTGTTTCTGCTTCAAGTGCAGTTTTCACGACTGGTTGCATTTCTAACCAGTCAGAACTCAACACCCACAAGAGCAAAAAGCACCATGTCAAGATCTAATCAGCTCCCTTTAATGCATACAAAGTGATCTGGATTCTTGTTTCTGCTTCAAGTGCAGTTTTCACGACTGGTTGCATTTCTAACCAGTCAGAACTCAACACCCACAAGAGCAAAAAGCACCATGTCAAGATCTAATCAGCTCCCTTTAATGCATACAAAGTGATCTGGATTCTTGTTTCTGCTTCAAGTGCAGTTTTCACGACTGGTTGCATTTCTAACCAGTCAGAACTCAACACCCACAAGAGCAAAAAGCACCATGTAAGCTCTAATCAGCTCCCTTTAATGCATACAAAGTGATCTGGATTCTTGTTTCTGCTTCAAGTGCAGTTTTCACGACTGGTTGCATTTCTAACCAGTCAGAACTCAACACCACAAGAGCAAAAAGCACCATGTTAAGCTCTAATCAGCTCCCTTTAATGCATACAAAGTGATCTGGATGCTTGTTTCTGCTTCAAGTGCAGTTTTCACGACTGGTTGCATTTCTAACCAGTCAGAACTCAACACCCACAACAGCAAAAAGCACCATGTCAAGATCTAATCAGCTCCCTTTAATGCATACAAAGTGATCTGGATTCTTGTTTCTGCTTCAAGTGCAGTTTTCACGACTGGTTGCATTTCTAACCAGTCAGAACTCAACACCACAACAGCAAAAAGCACCATGTTAAGCTCTAATCAGCTCCCTTTAATGCATACAAAGTGATCTGGATGCTTGTTTCTGCTTCAAGTGCAGTTTTCACGACTGGTTGCATTTCTAACCAGTCAGAACTCAACACCCACAAGAGCAAAAAGCACCATGTCAAGATCTAATCAGCTCCCTTTAATGCATACAAAGTGATCTGGATTCTTGTTTCTGCTTCAAGTGCAGTTTTCACGACTGGTTGCATTTCTAACCAGTCAGAACTCAACACGCACAACAGCAAAAAGCACCATGTTAAGCTCTAATCAGCTCCCTTTAATGCATACAAAGTGATCTGGATTCTTGTTTCTGCTTCAAGTGCAGTTTTCACGACTGGTTGCATTTCTAACCAGTCAGAACTCAACACCCACAACAGCAAAAAGCACCATGTCAAGATCTAATCAGCTCCCTTTAATGCATACAAAGTGATCTGGATTCTTGTTTCTGCTTCAAGTGCAGTTTTCACGACTGGTTGCATTTCTAACCAGTCAGAACTCAACACCCACAACAGCAAAAAGCACCATGTTAAGATCTAATCAGCTCCCTTTAATGCATACAAAGTGATCTGGATGCTTGTTTCTGCTTCAAGTGCAGTTTTCACGACTGGTTGCATTTCTAACCAGTCAGAACTCAACACCAACAGAGCAAAAAGCACCATGTTAAGCTCTAATCAGCTCCCTTTAATGCATACAAAGTGATCTGGATGCTTGTTTCTGCTTCAAGTGCAGTTTTCACGACTGGTTGCATTTCTAACCAGTCAGAACTCAACACCACAAGAGCAAAAAGCACCATGTTAAGATCTAATCAGCTCCCTTTAATGCATACAAAGTGATCTGGATTCTTGTTTCTGCTTCAAGTGCAGTTTTCACGACTGGTTGCATTTCTAACCAGTCAGAACTCAACACCCACAAGAGCAAAAAGCACCATGTCAAGATCTAATCAGCTCCCTTTAATGCATACAAAGTGATCTGGATTCTTGTTTCTGCTTCAAGTGCAGTTTTCACGACTGGTTGCATTTCTAACCAGTCAGAACTCAACACCCACAAGAGCAAAAAGCACCATGTCAAGATCTAATCAGCTCCCTTTAATGCATACAAAGTGATCTGGATTCTTGTTTCTGCTTCAAGTGCAGTTTTCACGACTGGTTGCATTTCTAACCAGTCAGAACTCAACACCCACAAGAGCAAAAAGCACCATGTCAAGATCTAATCAGCTCCCTTTAATGCATACAAAGTGATCTGGATTCTTGTTTCTGCTTCAAGTGCAGTTTTCACGACTGGTTGCATTTCTAACCAGTCAGAACTCAACACCCACAAGAGCAAAAAGCACCATGTCAAGATCTAATCAGCTCCCTTTAATGCATACAAAGTGATCTGGATGCTTGTTTCTGCTTCAAGTGCAGTTTTCACGACTGGTTGCATTTCTAACCAGTCAGAACTCAACACCACAAGAGCAAAAAGCACCATGTTAAGATCTAATCAGCTCCCTTTAATGCATACAAAGTGATCTGGATTCTTGTTTCTGCTTCAAGTGCAGTTTTCACGACTGGTTGCATTTCTAACCAGTCAGAACTCAACACCCACAACAGCAAAAAGCACCATGTTAAGCTCTAATCAGCTCCCTTTAATGCATACAAAGTGATCTGGATCTTGTTTCTGCTTCAAGTGCAGTTTTCACGACTGGTTGCATTTCTAACCAGTCAGAACTCAACACCCACAAGAGCAAAAAGCACCATGTTAAGCTCTAATCAGCTCCCTTTAATGCATACAAAGTGATCTGGATTCTTGTTTCTGCTTCAAGTGCAGTTTTCACGACTGGTTGCATTTCTAACCAGTCAGAACTCAACACCCACAAGAGCAAAAAGCACCATGTCAAGATCTAATCAGCTCCCTTTAATGCATACAAAGTGATCTGGATTCTTGTTTCTGCTTCAAGTGCAGTTTTCACGACTGGTTGCATTTCTAACCAGTCAGAACTCAACACCCACAAGAGCAAAAAGCACCATGTCAAGATCTAATCAGCTCCCTTTAATGCATACAAAGTGATCTGGATGCTTGTTTCTGCTTCAAGTGCAGTTTTCACGACTGGTTGCATTTCTAACCAGTCAGAACTCAACACCCACAAGAGCAAAAAGCACCATGTCAAGATCTAATCAGCTCCCTTTAATGCATACAAAGTGATCTGGATCTTGTTTCTGCTTCAAGTGCAGTTTTCACGACTGGTTGCATTTCTAACCAGTCAGAACTCAACACCCACAAGAGCAAAAAGCACCATGTCAAGATCTAATCAGCTCCCTTTAATGCATACAAAGTGATCTGGATGCTTGTTTCTGCTTCAAGTGCAGTTTTCACGACTGGTTGCATTTCTAACCAGTCAGAACTCAACACCACAAGAGCAAAAAGCACCATGTAAGTCTAATCAGCTCCCTTTAATGCATACAAAGTGATCTGGATTCTTGTTTCTGCTTCAAGTGCAGTTTTCACGACTGGTTGCATTTCTAACCAGTCAGAACTCAACACCCACAAGAGCAAAAAGCACCATGTCAAGATCTAATCAGCTCCCTTTAATGCATACAAAGTGATCTGGATGCTTGTTTCTGCTTCAAGTGCAGTTTTCACGACTGGTTGCATTTCTAACCAGTCAGAACTCAACACCACAAGAGCAAAAAGCACCATGTTAAGCTCTAATCAGCTCCCTTTAATGCATACAAAGTGATCTGGATTCTTGTTTCTGCTTCAAGTGCAGTTTTCACGACTGGTTGCATTTCTAACCAGTCAGAACTCAACACCCACAAGAGCAAAAAGCACCATGTCAAGATCTAATCAGCTCCCTTTAATGCATACAAAGTGATCTGGATGCTTGTTTCTGCTTCAAGTGCAGTTTTCACGACTGGTTGCATTTCTAACCAGTCAGAACTCAACACCCACAAGAGCAAAAAGCACCATGTCAAGATCTAATCAGCTCCCTTTAATGCATACAAAGTGATCTGGATGCTTGTTTCTGCTTCAAGTGCAGTTTTCACGACTGGTTGCATTTCTAACCAGTCAGAACTCAACACCCACAAGAGCAAAAAGCACCATGTCAAGATCTAATCAGCTCCCTTTAATGCATACAAAGTGATCTGGATGCTTGTTTCTGCTTCAAGTGCAGTTTTCACGACTGGTTGCATTTCTAACCAGTCAGAACTCAACACCCACAAGAGCAAAAAGCACCATGTTAAGATCTAATCAGCTCCCTTTAATGCATACAAAGTGATCTGGATGCTTGTTTCTGCTTCAAGTGCAGTTTTCACGACTGGTTGCATTTCTAACCAGTCAGAACTCAACACCCACAAGAGCAAAAAGCACCATGTAAGATCTAATCAGCTCCCTTTAATGCATACAAAGTGATCTGGATCTTGTTTCTGCTTCAAGTGCAGTTTTCACGACTGGTTGCATTTCTAACCAGTCAGAACTCAACACCCACAAGAGCAAAAAGCACCATGTAAGCTCTAATCAGCTCCCTTTAATGCATACAAAGTGATCTGGATGCTTGTTTCTGCTTCAAGTGCAGTTTTCACGACTGGTTGCATTTCTAACCAGTCAGAACTCAACACCCACAAGAGCAAAAAGCACCATGTCAAGATCTAATCAGCTCCCTTTAATGCATACAAAGTGATCTGGATGCTTGTTTCTGCTTCAAGTGCAGTTTTCACGACTGGTTGCATTTCTAACCAGTCAGAACTCAACACCCACAAGAGCAAAAAGCACCATGTCAAGCTCTAATCAGCTCCCTTTAATGCATACAAAGTGATCTGGATTCTTGTTTCTGCTTCAAGTGCAGTTTTCACGACTGGTTGCATTTCTAACCAGTCAGAACTCAACACCCACAAGAGCAAAAAGCACCATGTCAAGATCTAATCAGCTCCCTTTAATGCATACAAAGTGATCTGGATGCTTGTTTCTGCTTCAAGTGCAGTTTTCACGACTGGTTGCATTTCTAACCAGTCAGAACTCAACACCCACAAGAGCAAAAAGCACCATGTCAAGATCTAATCAGCTCCCTTTAATGCATACAAAGTGATCTGGATGCTTGTTTCTGCTTCAAGTGCAGTTTTCACGACTGGTTGCATTTCTAACCAGTCAGAACTCAACACCACAAGAGCAAAAAGCACCATGTCAAGATCTAATCAGCTCCCTTTAATGCATACAAAGTGATCTGGATCTTGTTTCTGCTTCAAGTGCAGTTTTCACGACTGGTTGCATTTCTAACCAGTCAGAACTCAACACCCACAAGAGCAAAAAGCACCATGTTAAGCTCTAATCAGCTCCCTTTAATGCATACAAAGTGATCTGGATGCTTGTTTCTGCTTCAAGTGCAGTTTTCACGACTGGTTGCATTTCTAACCAGTCAGAACTCAACACCCACAAGAGCAAAAAGCACCATGTCAAGATCTAATCAGCTCCCTTTAATGCATACAAAGTGATCTGGATTCTTGTTTCTGCTTCAAGTGCAGTTTTCACGACTGGTTGCATTTCTAACCAGTCAGAACTCAACACCCACAAGAGCAAAAAGCACCATGTCAAGATCTAATCAGCTCCCTTTAATGCATACAAAGTGATCTGGATGCTTGTTTCTGCTTCAAGTGCAGTTTTCACGACTGGTTGCATTTCTAACCAGTCAGAACTCAACACCCACAAGAGCAAAAAGCACCATGTCAAGCTCTAATCAGCTCCCTTTAATGCATACAAAGTGATCTGGATGCTTGTTTCTGCTTCAAGTGCAGTTTTCACGACTGGTTGCATTTCTAACCAGTCAGAACTCAACACCACAAGAGCAAAAAGCACCATGTCAAGATCTAATCAGCTCCCTTTAATGCATACAAAGTGATCTGGATGCTTGTTTCTGCTTCAAGTGCAGTTTTCACGACTGGTTGCATTTCTAACCAGTCAGAACTCAACACCCACAAGAGCAAAAAGCACCATGTCAAGATCTAATCAGCTCCCTTTAATGCATACAAAGTGATCTGGATTCTTGTTTCTGCTTCAAGTGCAGTTTTCACGACTGGTTGCATTTCTAACCAGTCAGAACTCAACACCCACAAGAGCAAAAAGCACCATGTTAAGATCTAATCAGCTCCCTTTAATGCATACAAAGTGATCTGGATTCTTGTTTCTGCTTCAAGTGCAGTTTTCACGACTGGTTGCATTTCTAACCAGTCAGAACTCAACACCCACAAGAGCAAAAAGCACCATGTCAAGATCTAATCAGCTCCCTTTAATGCATACAAAGTGATCTGGATTCTTGTTTCTGCTTCAAGTGCAGTTTTCACGACTGGTTGCATTTCTAACCAGTCAGAACTCAACACCCACAAGAGCAAAAAGCACCATGTAAGCTCTAATCAGCTCCCTTTAATGCATACAAAGTGATCTGGATCTTGTTTCTGCTTCAAGTGCAGTTTTCACGACTGGTTGCATTTCTAACCAGTCAGAACTCAACACCCACAAGAGCAAAAAGCACCATGTCAAGATCTAATCAGCTCCCTTTAATGCATACAAAGTGATCTGGATGCTTGTTTCTGCTTCAAGTGCAGTTTTCACGACTGGTTGCATTTCTAACCAGTCAGAACTCAACACCCACAAGAGCAAAAAGCACCATGTCAAGATCTAATCAGCTCCCTTTAATGCATACAAAGTGATCTGGATGCTTGTTTCTGCTTCAAGTGCAGTTTTCACGACTGGTTGCATTTCTAACCAGTCAGAACTCAACACCCACAAGAGCAAAAAGCACCATGTCAAGCTCTAATCAGCTCCCTTTAATGCATACAAAGTGATCTGGATGCTTGTTTCTGCTTCAAGTGCAGTTTTCACGACTGGTTGCATTTCTAACCAGTCAGAACTCAACACCCACAAGAGCAAAAAGCACCATGTTAAGATCTAATCAGCTCCCTTTAATGCATACAAAGTGATCTGGATGCTTGTTTCTGCTTCAAGTGCAGTTTTCACGACTGGTTGCATTTCTAACCAGTCAGAACTCAACACCCACAAGAGCAAAAAGCACCATGTTAAGCTCTAATCAGCTCCCTTTAATGCATACAAAGTGATCTGGATGCTTGTTTCTGCTTCAAGTGCAGTTTTCACGACTGGTTGCATTTCTAACCAGTCAGAACTCAACACCCACAAGAGCAAAAAGCACCATGTCAAGATCTAATCAGCTCCCTTTAATGCATACAAAGTGATCTGGATGCTTGTTTCTGCTTCAAGTGCAGTTTTCACGACTGGTTGCATTTCTAACCAGTCAGAACTCAACACCCACAAGAGCAAAAAGCACCATGTTAAGCTCTAATCAGCTCCCTTTAATGCATACAAAGTGATCTGGATTCTTGTTTCTGCTTCAAGTGCAGTTTTCACGACTGGTTGCATTTCTAACCAGTCAGAACTCAACACCCACAAGAGCAAAAAGCACCATGTTAAGCTCTAATCAGCTCCCTTTAATGCATACAAAGTGATCTGGATTCTTGTTTCTGCTTCAAGTGCAGTTTTCACGACTGGTTGCATTTCTAACCAGTCAGAACTCAACACCCACAAGAGCAAAAAGCACCATGTCAAGATCTAATCAGCTCCCTTTAATGCATACAAAGTGATCTGGATGCTTGTTTCTGCTTCAAGTGCAGTTTTCACGACTGGTTGCATTTCTAACCAGTCAGAACTCAACACCCACAAGAGCAAAAAGCACCATGTCAAGATCTAATCAGCTCCCTTTAATGCATACAAAGTGATCTGGATTCTTGTTTCTGCTTCAAGTGCAGTTTTCACGACTGGTTGCATTTCTAACCAGTCAGAACTCAACACCCACAAGAGCAAAAAGCACCATGTTAAGCTCTAATCAGCTCCCTTTAATGCATACAAAGTGATCTGGATGCTTGTTTCTGCTTCAAGTGCAGTTTTCACGACTGGTTGCATTTCTAACCAGTCAGAACTCAACACCCACAAGAGCAAAAAGCACCATGTAAGCTCTAATCAGCTCCCTTTAATGCATACAAAGTGATCTGGATGCTTGTTTCTGCTTCAAGTGCAGTTTTCACGACTGGTTGCATTTCTAACCAGTCAGAACTCAACACCCACAAGAGCAAAAAGCACCATGTTAAGCTCTAATCAGCTCCCTTTAATGCATACAAAGTGATCTGGATGCTTGTTTCTGCTTCAAGTGCAGTTTTCACGACTGGTTGCATTTCTAACCAGTCAGAACTCAACACCCACAAGAGCAAAAAGCACCATGTCAAGATCTAATCAGCTCCCTTTAATGCATACAAAGTGATCTGGATGCTTGTTTCTGCTTCAAGTGCAGTTTTCACGACTGGTTGCATTTCTAACCAGTCAGAACTCAACACCCACAAGAGCAAAAAGCACCATGTCAAGATCTAATCAGCTCCCTTTAATGCATACAAAGTGATCTGGATGCTTGTTTCTGCTTCAAGTGCAGTTTTCACGACTGGTTGCATTTCTAACCAGTCAGAACTCAACACCACAAGAGCAAAAAGCACCATGTCAAGCTCTAATCAGCTCCCTTTAATGCATACAAAGTGATCTGGATGCTTGTTTCTGCTTCAAGTGCAGTTTTCACGACTGGTTGCATTTCTAACCAGTCAGAACTCAACACCACAAGAGCAAAAAGCACCATGTCAAGCTCTAATCAGCTCCCTTTAATGCATACAAAGTGATCTGGATCTTGTTTCTGCTTCAAGTGCAGTTTTCACGACTGGTTGCATTTCTAACCAGTCAGAACTCAACACCACAAGAGCAAAAAGCACCATGTCAAGCTCTAATCAGCTCCCTTTAATGCATACAAAGTGATCTGGATGCTTGTTTCTGCTTCAAGTGCAGTTTTCACGACTGGTTGCATTTCTAACCAGTCAGAACTCAACACCCACAACAGCAAAAAGCACCATGTTAAGCTCTAATCAGCTCCCTTTAATGCATACAAAGTGATCTGGATGCTTGTTTCTGCTTCAAGTGCAGTTTTCACGACTGGTTGCATTTCTAACCAGTCAGAACTCAACACCCACAACAGCAAAAAGCACCATGTTAAGCTCTAATCAGCTCCCTTTAATGCATACAAAGTGATCTGGATTCTTGTTTCTGCTTCAAGTGCAGTTTTCACGACTGGTTGCATTTCTAACCAGTCAGAACTCAACACCCACAAGAGCAAAAAGCACCATGTAAGCTCTAATCAGCTCCCTTTAATGCATACAAAGTGATCTGGATGCTTGTTTCTGCTTCAAGTGCAGTTTTCACGACTGGTTGCATTTCTAACCAGTCAGAACTCAACACCCACAAGAGCAAAAAGCACCATGTCAAGCTCTAATCAGCTCCCTTTAATGCATACAAAGTGATCTGGATGCTTGTTTCTGCTTCAAGTGCAGTTTTCACGACTGGTTGCATTTCTAACCAGTCAGAACTCAACACCCACAAGAGCAAAAAGCACCATGTTAAGCTCTAATCAGCTCCCTTTAATGCATACAAAGTGATCTGGATGCTTGTTTCTGCTTCAAGTGCAGTTTTCACGACTGGTTGCATTTCTAACCAGTCAGAACTCAACACCCACAAAGCAAAAAGCACCATGTCAAGCTCTAATCAGCTCCCTTTAATGCATACAAAGTGATCTGGATGCTTGTTTCTGCTTCAAGTGCAGTTTTCACGACTGGTTGCATTTCTAACCAGTCAGAACTCAACACCCACAAGAGCAAAAAGCACCATGTTAAGCTCTAATCAGCTCCCTTTAATGCATACAAAGTGATCTGGATTCTTGTTTCTGCTTCAAGTGCAGTTTTCACGACTGGTTGCATTTCTAACCAGTCAGAACTCAACACCCACAAGAGCAAAAAGCACCATGTAAGCTCTAATCAGCTCCCTTTAATGCATACAAAGTGATCTGGATGCTTGTTTCTGCTTCAAGTGCAGTTTTCACGACTGGTTGCATTTCTAACCAGTCAGAACTCAACACCCACAACAGCAAAAAGCACCATGTCAAGATCTAATCAGCTCCCTTTAATGCATACAAAGTGATCTGGATGCTTGTTTCTGCTTCAAGTGCAGTTTTCACGACTGGTTGCATTTCTAACCAGTCAGAACTCAACACCACAAGAGCAAAAAGCACCATGTCAAGATCTAATCAGCTCCCTTTAATGCATACAAAGTGATCTGGATGCTTGTTTCTGCTTCAAGTGCAGTTTTCACGACTGGTTGCATTTCTAACCAGTCAGAACTCAACACCCACAGAGCAAAAAGCACCATGTTAAGCTCTAATCAGCTCCCTTTAATGCATACAAAGTGATCTGGATGCTTGTTTCTGCTTCAAGTGCAGTTTTCACGACTGGTTGCATTTCTAACCAGTCAGAACTCAACACCCACAAGAGCAAAAAGCACCATGTTAAGCTCTAATCAGCTCCCTTTAATGCATACAAAGTGATCTGGATGCTTGTTTCTGCTTCAAGTGCAGTTTTCACGACTGGTTGCATTTCTAACCAGTCAGAACTCAACACCCACAAGAGCAAAAAGCACCATGTTAAGCTCTAATCAGCTCCCTTTAATGCATACAAAGTGATCTGGATGCTTGTTTCTGCTTCAAGTGCAGTTTTCACGACTGGTTGCATTTCTAACCAGTCAGAACTCAACACCCACAAGAGCAAAAAGCACCATGTTAAGCTCTAATCAGCTCCCTTTAATGCATACAAAGTGATCTGGATGCTTGTTTCTGCTTCAAGTGCAGTTTTCACGACTGGTTGCATTTTAACCAGTCAGAACTCAACACCCACAAGAGCAAAAAGCACCATGTCAAGTCTAATCAGCTCCCTTTAATGCATACAAAGTGATCTGGATCTTGTTTCTGCTTCAAGTGCAGTTTTCACGACTGGTTGCATTTCTAACCAGTCAGAACTCAACACCCACAAGAGCAAAAAGCACCATGTCAAGCTCTAATCAGCTCCCTTTAATGCATACAAAGTGATCTGGATGCTTGTTTCTGCTTCAAGTGCAGTTTTCACGACTGGTTGCATTTCTAACCAGTCAGAACTCAACACCCACAAGAGCAAAAAGCACCATGTCAAGATCTAATCAGCTCCCTTTAATGCATACAAAGTGATCTGGATTCTTGTTTCTGCTTCAAGTGCAGTTTTCACGACTGGTTGCATTTCTAACCAGTCAGAACTCAACACCACAAGAGCAAAAAGCACCATGTCAAGATCTAATCAGCTCCCTTTAATGCATACAAAGTGATCTGGATGCTTGTTTCTGCTTCAAGTGCAGTTTTCACGACTGGTTGCATTTCTAACCAGTCAGAACTCAACACCCACAAGAGCAAAAGCACCATGTTAAGCTCTAATCAGCTCCCTTTAATGCATACAAAGTGATCTGGATGCTTGTTTCTGCTTCAAGTGCAGTTTTCACGACTGGTTGCATTTTACAACCAGTCAGAACTCAACACCACAAGAGCAAAAAGCACCATGTCAAGATCTAATCAGCTCCCTTTAATGCATACAAAGTGATCTGGATTCTTGTTTCTGCTTCAAGTGCAGTTTTCACGACTGGTTGCATTTACAACCAGTCAGAACTCAACACCCACAACAGCAAAAAGCACCATGTCAAGCTCTAATCAGCTCCCTTTAATGCATACAAGTGATCTGGATGCTTGTTTCTGCTTCAAGTGCAGTTTTCACGACTGGTTGCATTTC